>JAGJTL010000111.1:5512878-5536504 GCA_022063505.1 Calosoma granatense | reverse complement strand
ATATATATATATACGTGTGTGTATGTATGTACATACATACATACATACATGAGTTCGCAACTTCTCTAGTTGCAGTCCAGATTGTTCTGTCAATAATTTGCTATTCACATTGCCATTAGTGCCTTTTTTGTATGAAATATACAACAAATAAATTACAATTATGAAAATTTTAATTCGTTATCTATTATTATCTACACGTCACATCTTATATTTTATTAAAGATAAGTTCTACAGAATTTATCTTGCTGTCAAAATTCGAACTTTACAATATAAAATCATCTGATACACATAAAGCTGATGAAATAACAATACTAAAATACTGAATTATTTATCAAATAAATACTATTTGATATATCATTTAGTAATTAATCACTAGTATTTCCAAGTATGATATTCATTATACAAGTTCAAAGTATATCAATAATGTTTTTATTTATTATTCCACATGAATAATTAATCTTTCACATTGATATCTTACTAGTTCACATGATTAATAATAAACTAACCTAATTCAGGTTTTTATTTAAATGAGAATTTAATTTAATTCGCTAAAAGGAATGTTACTTAACAATTGGTGTGGATATTTAAAATGCGCGCGCATTCACCTTTTCACATAATGGCGTTCTGGTTGAGCGAACGATGTAACATATGGACGTATTTTAATCTGCAGTTCCAGTTATAGAATAGAGAATAGAGAAAAAAAACACTAAAACTGTATTTCTAGAGCGAATGACACTGATAGACCGGACATTGGCCGGTCTATCGCATGTCGGAATCAACAAGTGTCAAGTAAACATCACACACGCTTACAATCATACTACAAACACGCACTGCGCATGCGCACGGAACATATACACATACGTAGACATAATAGTACAAGTGACGTTTACAATACTAGAATAAATTACACCGGAAATAACGTCAGTTCCAATACATGAAAACCAACTGATGACAAATCAATTCTAACCTAAAAGATAAAACGGAAAAATACCAATTATAGATTATTCTAAACTATCACAAGTGTATTATCGTAAGTATATTTGTTTTATTACTTGTGTGTGTGTCTGGAATTGTTGCATTTATTTGTTATCAAATCTTTACTTGGTTCCTGGAAAGTAAGTAATTCTGAGATTAATTATAAATAAAACCACAGGTACCACAGAATAGAAAATTAACTGAATTTGCATTTATTAAATAGAAACTTTTAAGTACGTGGCATTCATGGAAAATTGACTATGAGAATATGATAAAACACACGTTCTTATTTATCTACTAAAACCACAATTAAAACGCAATGTTCATTAAAATTCTCGTCGAAACTTTATTCGTTGGTCTATGATACAATTTTTAATACCTCGCCTTTTGCGATCATGTTTGAACAGGTCAACTGAATGATGTCATCAATACATTAAGACAAACTGTATTGTTCACATTCAGTAGTAAATATACGAATAAATATTACTCATGACAATTGTATTATTATTATTAAATATGTACCTTCTTTGAGTACGGAGTCTGTAAAAATTAATCAAAATATTACTAGGAAAATTGTCATTTAGGGGGCAATATCCTTTTAAGTTTCCAACATTTTTGCAAGGTGAGTGTATTTTATACGTCAGTAAGTAGAAATGACATGAATTTCCGACCAAAGTATTGACATTAATGACCTTGAAATGTTAGGTTATGACACACGATAAAATTTCGCTGTTTGCAATTAAATCAGCACAATTATTTAATAATTATTGATAAGATAATTAATAGTTAATCCACAAGTGTCTACTTGTATGTATTTCTTAATTAATACTAATTAAATACTCGAAGTTTTAAGTTTTATGAATGATATTCTTTATATATCAAGACGAAATATTCCAAGAGTTTTATAATGAAAGAAAAAAAACTCGATAATATGGTATCGTATGTGTTATTAAAAATTATCAAGGTCTTTTGATTGCGCATCGAATACTTACATATTGAAATCGAAATATGTACTTGGTATTTAAGAAAATAGTAATACAATGTTACAAATATTTACTTTATGATTTGTAAACAAATTATTTACTGATTAACACAAGTTTAGTAGAAATAATATATATGTTGGAATGTACGCAGTTATCGAGAAAGTGTATTTATTGTTTACACGAAAATAGATTTTTTTCATGGTCTAATTATTGTTATCATAGTTAAGTAATTAGATATTTTTATAGTGCATTATGAAATTAGTGATAAAATTATTGCATCAGCTATATTACAACTAAAATTTAGTTATTTTATATAGTTTTATCATAGTTTTCATGCAAGCTATATTTGTAAAAATATGTAATGATAATTTAACAATTTGAAACGGGAGGTCAAGGTAGTTTATATTCTCTAACTGATTGTCTATCTTTTTTATAAGTTTGTAAGTATGTGTTATGTATTAACTCATGCACATGTTTGTACTTTGTAAGCAGGGGAACTGACTATATATATATGTTTACATGTGGGAGGAGGATACACTAGCTTGTTAGATTAATAAGTGCTCCGAAAACTAGCAGGCCATGGCAGTGAACATCATTTTATCACGAGGGCCATATCAAAAATAATCACACATCATAACGAACCATACGTACTAACAAACACGACACCTAAACATTAGAAATTATTTGAAAAAATTACAAGTAAAAAAAGATTAATTTCTGATAAGATTTCATTTTCAATAAACACAGTGATGTACAATAATAATTCAATATAATAACATTATGTGTCATATATTCTTTTCAACATGAATAATCGCTAACACGAAAATATTATATGTTGTCACAATACAAAACATTCTGATTATGGCAATCTCTTAAATTATTTCCTGTAAACTTTCACATTTAAAGAAAAAATTTCAACGCTAAAATTTAGCATCAAAATGATCTTAGAACACTGTTACTATTTAACTAAACAATATGGAGTTTCAAGCAATAAGTTATTATGCCTTAAATGAGTAAACGACATTCTTAAAATAGCATTTCTAAGAAAAACATTAAACAAAAGATTAGTTCATTCACAACAATGCTACATGAAAAAAATTATTCTACAATTCACCAAAAACAGTAACTTACTTTCTAATGTAACAGTTATTTTTCGTATTTCTTACAGAGAAAAAACACAGTCAACACTCAACAAACATGCTTATATTCATGAACTGACTCACGTCGAAATGTTCATTGTCCAAATTCACGAATTCAAGGCAAATGTGTAAAATATAACGGGTCTTTGTGTGTAAATAGAACTCTAATTATTCTGTTTTGTTTTTGAAAAATAAAGTCACTGGTTTTTCTTTTACAACAAAGTATCACGTTGTGTTTTATAGCAATGCTTACTACGATTTTCTCACGATGTCAAACTGTACGTTGCCATCGTTACCGGAATAAGTTAGTTGTACGTGTACAAACACGGTGTGCATTTATTTTGTTTTATTTAAATTCTGCGCTATGTTGTGAGAACTCACTGAGATTTATATGCAAAATGTGAGCTGGCAAACATGAAATAGAAACTATGTGACATTATTTGAATAACAAACGATGAAGTATAGATTTATAACCTATAATTGTAAAACAATATTTACTCTACACGAATAAAACTAGCAGTGTTGCTTTTGACAGTTAATGTCAGTGTTTCCTAACATTAAAACTTTTGTTACCATCAATATTGTGTACTATAGCGGAAGATAAGTGATTGTATACATTCTCAAACACAAAACGGAACTGGAAGTTGCTTTTAATCAGATAACTATAGGAAATAACTAGGTTTAAAGAACGACATGAAACTAGTAACAGTTGCATAGTGAAATTTCCTAACTGTTACAGTTGATGACAGATATGTTGTAGGAGAAGTACTTAATTTTGCTTAATTACAATTTAAATAGACTATATTTAGAATGCGAGACATAAGAGGTTAATTGGTAGAAACTAAGTACAGTGTTCTAAGAAAATGCAACACAAATGGATTCACATTGTTACGTATACATATTTCTATACTTGTTCTTTTTCTCAGAATGTGAAATATTTTCCTCTGCTCATAGTTTCGAAATCTGGGTCATTGTAAGGTAAATGTCTTCTTGATAATTCTTCTTCAATAAATCCGATTTTGTTTTCGCTCTAAGCTAATTCTAAGTAATAAGAATATATATAGAGAGAAATATCTACCAGTTACATGTAACTTTAATAACATAACTGTACTACAGGTAATAACTTAATGCTAATGTAATTAGTTATCAGTTAACAGACGTTTCACGTACTTTGTAATTCTAGATAATCTAGGAAAGTTTACAGTCATTCGGAACAGGACGGGCGGTATTTTTGTGGTAATAAACGTCATAATCCCTCCAACTTTTACTCACAATACATCGTAAACCTAGCAAATTTCAGGAAAACGGAACAACTAATCTTTATTTTTGTCCACTAATAAAACTATTATATGTAAAACCAAATATTCTCCAGTAATTTACGTTATCATTTTTCATTGTTAGGAAACATTTGTGCTTCTATCTTTTAGTTTTAAATATGCATAAAGATACTGTCTTCTTGTGAAGCCTCCGCCCCCTCCCTGTCTGATAATTTCTTGTTACAGCAGCCATTTTGTATTATAAACACAATCGTGACTCTGTAAATGCGTGATTTCATTTCATAACAAATCTAAAACACCATTCTAGATGCAGGTGTTACTGATAAAGAAAGATGTTTATTCTACCTGCTTAACAGACGTAACAAAGAAATATTTGAAATGGGATACAGTGCTGTCGAAGTATTTGCCACGGGCTACTGAAGTCCTTGTCCTTTTATAACAAACTGCTATTGGCAAACATTATTCACCAATATAAACTTTCAACTATATGATATGTATAATTTAATCGTTACACGCTGTAATAGCAACGAAATATCATATCGCGATAAATATTATCACAAGATGAATTTGTACGTCAAACTTAATGTCAGATCAAAGTCGAGAAATTTCCAATCGGTCTATGTATTTTCTTACTTACTTATCAATAATTCGAATACAATACATGAAGATTTAAAAGGATTTAAGAGAATAATATAAGTATTTTATAAGCTGTGCTGAACACTCGCACATACGTTACACGTGCACTAAACAAAGACAGAGATAGAAATTTAGGTTAATCAGTTAAATGACAGGTCAATTTAGAGTTCGTGATCACAATACTTAATAAATTAATGTGTCTTGAATCGTTAAAGACATTTTAACAAAAGACACAATCATCAAGAATCATCTTACATGAAGTTTTGCATAATGTGTGATATGCGATATGGCCACTTAATATTAGTTATTTTAGCATTAAAACTCCGGACTGTAACATATCATTATTCTCACGGTCACGCATCAATCTAAAGTGCTTTTAAAACAATATGGTACATTTTAGTGTTAAATGAATAACGATTTTTTTACATTGGGTAATAATTTTGCCAAGTTGCAAACAGTAAAATGCTGAATCTTGTAAGTAAACGCGAACACAGAAAAAATGCATTAGTAAGTAGAATTAAGTGTGCTTGATTTAATAGACTAAATTACACTCGAACTATTTTAATTCTAAATAAATGCCACGTCAAACTAATGAAATTAATTTGCTCTGTCTGTTGTCGAATGTGGAAAATTTTGAATTTGCTACTATGGAATTCTTTTCGAAAGGTTCTGTTGGCACTAATAAATACAGGTTAATCTGGAATTTTACACCTGCATCAAGTGTTATCTGACTGTCTGCCAGTTTCAAAGCAGTGGTCATTAGAATGTAGGAATAGACGACAAGAATGTCTTCAACAATTTAGCCATTTGAGGTAGACACAGCAGAGGGACAGAGAATGATTGCCACCCACCAAAGTTACCGTGTTACTCTTTGACCCGCTCACCTCGTACCCCGCTACACTGAAATCCACCGAGGAAAGTAATATTGATAATAACGTAAGCATTACGCACATGAACTCGACTTAGCCGCAAAGTTATCAACCTGAACTAGACGACAAATGGAAAGATAAGTACCGGTGACATTTCAGTAAAGCGGCACCTTAAAACTTGTGTACATAACATGTACCGCAGAGCAGTGTGGTGACTTGAAATTGTGATACGAAGTACACACACAGAAAAAAAAGAAGAAATAAAACAGAACAGACCTGTCTTGGAAAACCGGTATCTGTACAGGTAGATACTGGTTTCAGAAGTGGGATGCCAGTGCATAGAGATAACTTTTATAGGTTTTTAACACCAACTAGTGCTTACAGCAGGTAGCTTGGAATTAAAATAATCACCAGCAAAAACAATAGCACACCAGGCAAATACAGTTTTATAATATTAACAACAAAAACACAGAAGAACAATTGTACAGACTTGCATATTTGAATCAGCAATATAGATCATTTACATATTTACCTGTGTAGAGGGCGTGCATAAATTAATTATCATTATAAACAGTTATTATTAACCGGCTACGTAACGTATTAATTGAGAAATATTAATTAATTTAATATAGACACAGAATAATAAAACATTTGTGTATATATTTTTAGTATATTTGAAAAACTGGCATGATCATTTTACAATGTAGTACATGTATATATAATATTTAAAAAAGAAATGTAAAATATCTACCCATTTACAAATAAATTCATTATATCTTAACAATAATATATATAAAAAAATCAGAATTACATGCGAATTTGGAAACGACCTGCTTTGGTTATGTATTTGACACCTTTAAATGGTTTATATTTTTCACCATACATATCCAGTCTGTTCACTTTCAGCCCGCTAACGGCTAGTTGGTTTATCATAAAGTGTACATTAATGGACGGATTAATATCCGATGTATTTGCTCCACTTTGGATAGAGATCTATAAGAAATAGTACCACGATGAGATAATGTATTATATTATTACTTTCTAACCTTACTGTTCCTCGAATATTGGGTAATTTAGTTACATCAATCCTGCCAACCTCCCAGTACAATATTTTCGCAACGGGATCAAAATTGTATTTACCCTGATTCGATTGTAAACTACAGTTTAATATACATTTCGGCATGCAAATTTCCAATTTCACACCTGTAATTCAATTATTCTTGGTTATGTAAACTAGTTAAATAATTGTGTAAGAAATAAATGTACCTTCTACTGTTCGTCCAAGAGTTTGTTTCGGGCCTACAGTAATATCAAGTCGGCCTTGCTCACCAGACCGAACTATTAAACTATGCCGTACATATATCGGCAGTGCAACTGCACTTTGACTGTTAATATGATACGACATTAATCTGAAATTACCGTCAGGAGGTATGAATGACAATACACGTTCACCCTACGAACACACAGACGTTAAGAAACTAAGATTTTCTTGCAGAACAATAATTTAACATACCTCCCATCGCTTATATCTGACACAAGGATGAAAACTAACATCATCAAATAATCTAGGATTCATAAACGACAGTGTCAAGTCAGGCATACCGCTTAATTTTACACAACAATCGATCTGAAACAATAAAACAGGTTGAATAAAATACAGAAGAAAAAACACTTATGATGTCATACATATCCTTGTATATCTGCAAATACAGTAGCTCCTGATTTGTCAATTATCGTGTCAACTTCTTCAACTACATCAAAGTAGGCCTCGTTATTTGTATATTTAACACCAGTCCTACGCCATGGAATACTAGATAATTGCCCACTTGGCAAAGTTCCACTCACACTATGCAGAAAAATACAAATAAAAACATGAATAACTTAAATTGAACAAGCATACTTTGATTTTCCAGTAACTGTATTTGCAATTGTTCGCAAAATATTCGGTGGTTTGATCAGTTCTTTCAAAATATTGCTCTCTGTGGCTAATGGGAAACCATTATCAAGCATTTCATCTAAAAGCTACAAGAAAATATTATTTTATGAATTAAGCTAATGAATAAATATGACAGCGGACATATGGTATATGAATCAGTACCTCATACACAACAACATAATTTTCTTTAATAATACTCTCGGTGCATTCTGAGAAATAATCTTCGAATGTATCCACAACTCTGTGTAAAAATTCAATTACGAACAGAGGTGGCACTTCTGTCATACATACTGCCACCAGACTAACACCGCCACGCTGAATGGACAGTAAATAGTGATGTGGCGTAGCTATTACTGGAGGCACATCATCTGGATTAGCACGTTGTGCTTCTAGATAATAATCGCACACAGACCGAGGTACAACACTCTTCCAGTGTTTCTCCAGAAACACATCCCTGCAAAGATATTTCTTATACAAAATTCTGACAAACAAAATAGGTCACATATAAGGAAGTACTCGTGCTCAAAACTTACCCCGAAGGGTTAATTATAAATAAGCTATGTATCATATTTAAAGCACAATAATCTAACTATAAATTTTAGTAAACACTTTGAAAAATTGAAAATAAGTGATCTTGACAGATAGACAGCTGTCAGATGAGTGTTTCACATATTTGGCCGCACGATAGCAGCACTATCGTTATTATTTTACATTTACTTTAATAATAATATAAATTAAAATAGGTGTAGAGTATTCTAATCTAAATTATTAAATTCAACTTAATTTATACCAATATTCAAGTTTAACCAAGAAAATTAGTCAAAAGTAATCAGTGAAAATAAAATCTTATTAATTATTATACTGTTGGTAACATCTTGGTATATCATTTAACCGAATGTTTTATTAATAACATTATTGGATTTCTATTATCTTAGACATTTCGTAACTTTTAAAATTAATTACATACAACACATAATTACTATTTAATATTTCTCGTTATGTTTATTTAATATAACCTATATTTAGCTAGTAGTTTGTGTAGTACAAGCAAAAACTGCAGTCAAGAGAATGGCATAAACATAAGTGAATGATTGTTATTTTTTTGCGTGTACTTGCGTACATAGCTGAAGAAATCGAATTTAATTAATTAAAATGAGTTCGGCAAAAAATTTAGAAGATATGGAAGATTCTAAAAGTACTTTTATTGATAAGTTATTAGGTGAAATGAAATCGGAATTTAATAAAAACAGTTGTAAAATAGAGAAAAATTCTGACGATAACGAAGATTGTGAAAATGATGAAACAACAGATGCTGGTAATGAATCGCCACCAGAATTAAAGGCAGAAATGAACACGGAGGCACAGACAGAAACATCCGATACGGAAGCTTCGCCCCCTAAAATCACCGAAAGTGATACAACATCTAAGACTTCTGAATCCTCGACTTCTCCAGAATCTAAGTCGAAACAGACCCCAAGCAAGGTTACTAAAAGTCCTGTCAGAAATAAATCTAGTAATGTGGATAGTAAATTATTAATAAAAGAAGAAACTGAAGCAAGTGCGGACGATGTTAGTGCAGATAACAACGAGAATAAGCCTCGAATAGTTTTGACTTTTCGCACGGAAAAGTTGAAATCAACAGTTACCAGTTCATATGCTGCTGCTGCTGCTGCAGAGAATGGAGATGGGTACGGTATATGTTGTTCACTTATTGTGTTTTAATAAATTGTCTACATATTCTTCTAGTCCGGAAGAGTCAACTTCGCCAGGACGAAGATCCTTGCGGATTAAGACAAATTCAATCGACGATAAAGATAAAAAGACTGAAGTGGAGGGTGGTTTGAAAAGATCTGCACGGCGGAGAAGTAAAGATTGCACTGAATCGATTCTTCAAAGTGCCATAGCCCGTAAGGAAAAGTCCTACAATGAGACCGCCCGACCACAAAGACTGACGCGCAGACTTAAACCTACCGCCAAGATATTAGCAAACCTAGAGATGTGTCAGAAAAACGCTGCACTGAAGAAACAGACTGACGGTAAGGGCAAATCTTCCAGTGCAAAACATTCGCCAGTGAACGAACGACAGAGATTTAGCTACGACAAGCTAGATAAAGGATCCGAACAAGCACTAATCGAATCAGAAACAGATTATTCAAAACCTGAAGAACCACCCACGAAAATATCCGAACAGTTGCATAGGAAATTCAAACGGAAACACAAACATAAAACTGGTAAAACTGTGGTGAAGAAATCGAAAGCCATCATGAAGACGGAAGGAACTCAGGAGTCTGATTCGGATAGTAGTTCGTTTTCCAGTCACCAGGATGCGGAGGCAGATAGTGAGTCGGTGCATGAAGATAAAAGTGTTAAAGTGGAGGTGAAACGGAGCCCTAGGAAGTCTTCGTCGGAGTCGGACATTGTGAAACCGTTCAGACGGTCACACAGGAAAGCAGGGTAAGTGTAGATAGTGCAACGAGTATTAGTTTGTCATAATGATTGTTCTATAAAGTCGGGCACAGGAGATGCTGGATCAGAATGATAATGGTGAGATGTACGAACCATTGTCTGGCAGTATTGCAGATGAAGAGAGTTTAGTGCCCGCGCATCCAGAAAGTACGTTGGTCATTGGTGTAGAAGCAACGACAGTACGGAAATGTTTATGCCAACATACTTCGCAGATTTACATAACCACTTCTAACTCTTCAGGTAAGGTTTGAAATCAAATTTCAATAATAATATATACTGTTAATATAGATAGTCATGCTGAAATATAAGATTCAATCATAATTTCGAATGTTAATTTAATTATTACTGTACAGATGTTGTGTACTGTACTGCAATGGACTCAGTGAATAACCGGGTCATTGGTTGTAATAACGTGGTATCTGGCGAACTAGCTATGTTACGACCGTCGACTCGTGTACCGTACATTATATTGTGTGAAGTACACAAGCAGCGGTTACTCCGGCACAACTGTTGTCCCACGTGCGGACTGTTCTGTACACAAGGACGCTTTACACAATGTCCTGCCAACCATCAGTACCATAGGGATTGTCAGATCATAGTGGGCGATGCGAATTATTGTCCACATTGCGGACTATCCACACCGAAGTATGATGTGGAGATTGTAATGAAGTGTGCAAAGACACCAGTGTTCCTACCCATGCAGAAATGTCACTAGTAAGTTACACAATATTTTAAATTTTTTACTCTCTTTATATCATCATTCTTAAGTACACATTTCTTCCTACCATACAAAATAAATGCACTTGGTTTTTATTTAACAAAAATTTACATAAATATGACAAGATTGTGGTATATTAAGTGATACCTTATCACATAAATAATATATCTTAATATAATTGAGGAATCACATTGTCAAATAGTATTAAAATTAAATACAGGGTTTCCGTAAAAAACCAAACATAGCAATTTACGGGTTAATTTTTTTATGTGCGAATAATTTTTCCCAGTTCATTTTAGAAGAAAAATTTAGTGGAAAAAGTTGTTTAGAATTAAAAAATGATGAAATTAGTAGGCGGGCACCCTGTATATTTAAAGTATTACATATAATAAGTTTCATAAAAGTATTTCACACCAACACATAACAGATTGATTATATAAAATATCTTGTTGCTAATACTGATGCCATTATATTTTCTGAATAACTGGTTTTTCTGTTATCGGTACAGTAAATGCAGAATCTGTTCCCATCTGAACTTTAGTATCATCGTAGATATTTTTAACGCATAGAACAAGATAGATACCACATGCTGAAATTAGATTACAATATTCGTTACGATTATATGAATATAATATTTCGCTCAAGCAGTGTACATACGTAACATGAATACTCCAATGAATCCCATTGGCCAGAAACTGTTGAAAGTACAAAAGAACAAGACCACTTGAGCAATTGTACAAAAACATTCGAATATTTTCGACAGGTAATACCACTGGATCAGTTTCGTATTTCTCTGAAAGAGAAGTGTCACTTGAATATATAGTAATAATTTTTTTAAATGCCTTTACTCACATTTTTAACGCCATAATACAGAGCAAGAGATGTTGATACTGTAAGTATAATGATTGTATTCGCCAGTGGAATATAAATTATTGGGTCTATACGCCAAAATACTACCCAAAAAATCGCAACGCTGAGCATAGCATACGCCCATGAGGAAAATATCTGAAACCAAATCAATTTTTACATCCTGTGTTCTATGTTTTCATAAATGGGATATACTTACCGATCCTAGTACAATCAACATAGGTACCCCGAATTCCATATCACCTTTAATATATGCTGTTCTAAAGCCACACATTTTCACCAAATTGGATTGTTCATATATGTATGATTTCTAAAACATGTACAAGTTAACTGTCAACAGCGAATGTTCCTTTACTGTCAACACAAAAGTACTGAAGGTATAGGATACGACTTACGTCACCGGTATTTATACGTAACATATAAAGCAAGGTTTACACTTGACCATATTTTAAATGGCGTCAAACTTTGTTTTTGTATTCTTATACAGCAATATGTACTTTGTATAATGTACTTTAGTTACAGTATTTTAAAGGTCAAATTAAATTAGCTTACATTCACAGAAAAAATTAGATAATTGACCACGAATACGACCCTGCAAATATAAAAAATTTACTACAAAATCTATGTTTGAAATTAACCAAACGTTCTGGGAATTTCCAAATATTTTTTACTTGTATTTTGTTAGAAATCATATTTATAAAAAACGTACAACATATTATCAACGTCTGTAATGTATCTGGCTATATGTATATAGTCATTACATTTATTTATTACGTATGATAATACAAAATATCCATTAATATAATTTAGTACACTCAGTATATTTCTCTAAATTAGATATAAATGATAATGTTGTTGTTCATTAATAATTCAGCATAATACATTGCATAATAAAAGCCATATTAGTGACAAACATGAAACCTTATACAGTGCACAATATTAACTAACACAGAGTTAAACTTTTGGTACGGTTGGCGGTTCAATGATCATTTCCTGGTAAATAGACGATGGAGAAGTCATATTGTTGTTGATTTTTTTCGCACATACAATCAGATAAATACCGAATGCTGAAATAGGATAAGTTTTTATTAGTTATAAACGGTTTACGTATGACAGGCCACGCTGTACTCACGTAACAGAGGTAATCCATAGAGAATTTCAAAGTGTGGAGCCCATCTAAACATATAGGAACAATGTAGTACAAAAGCGACACTCATTAAGATACATTCAACGATTTTCACTAAATACCAGCAACGAACTAGTTGCGGATTATTCTAAAAATCAAATCAACATTGTAATATGTACATTGTCATTAATGTGAGGTTATATAGGAACTTACTCGTTTTACACCGTAGTACAATGCAAACGCTGTCGAGACGAGAATTACGAGTAATGTTGCACCGATTGAAAAATACACTCCATCAGGGACGTACCAGAAAAGTACTCTGTCTAATGATGCAATAAACAAAGTATTTGCCCAGATGGTAAATAACTGAAAAGAAATTATTTTTACAATCTCAATACACGGCACGAAATACAACAGTGTTTACCAATCCGAAGACGATCAATAGAGGAATGTCAAATTCCATATTATTTCCGATGTACAGCATGTTGTATTGTTGCACAGCAGTAAGAATGTATACAAACAAAGCAATATCTGTACTAACACGATTGAACACGACTGCTAGATATGTTTTAACACACAAGTACTGCGCATATATGGTTAAATATTATATACAGTCTGGCACAGTCTCTAAAACAAAATACACTATGACATATCTAACTGTGGTGGGGGATATCAAGGACATCACTCCCCCCCACTCACAAAGCCCAAAATCAAATGTAAGGCGCCTTTTCATTTTTACATACAAGAGCGGTTTATATTTTATTAAATATCACCTGTGGTATGTTTATTGTATTATTACTTGATACTAAATCCGGTTGTTGAACGGCCGCCATTCAATAATGCTTTTGTTCTATATCCGGTTCATTGTTTACGAAATAAACTTTTTTATCTTCAACATGCATACGTATTAATAATTTTATACAGTCATACAGTAGATAAAATAAATATATAAATATGTTATTTTTCGGGTCATCTTCAACTAGTAACTAACTTTAGATAACGTACATGAAATAACATCAGGTGCGGATTCAGGACAATTATGCTCGCTAATTTTGTTATTTTATAATATATAACTGCTATTATTTGATTTAATTTACTATGTTTATTAAAATAGAAGGATATTGTAGAAATATGTATACAATTATAGTATGAACTATTGTTTTAGTCCATCCGCTAAAATGAGTTTTCAAGCGAAAACTCCCGAAAAGCAGGATGTTTGTCCAGAAAAACGAACCGCTTCACCACCGCTCATTCCAGTGGATGCATTCGATGTGCCGAAAGCGATCACCAATGCTTCAGGTGACCGGGAGAAGGTGGATATATCAGTATTGTTTGATGCTGTCAAGGCAAATGATTGTGAGAAAGTAGCTGCTATATTAGGTATGACGGAGCAGGGCGTTGGTTTGGTAGCAGGGTGTATATTATATGTTCATGTTGTGTTAGGAAGCTGTGATGTGAATCTATCAGAACTGATACCAAGCACAGATGGTATTACAGTATTACACTACGCCAGTCGCGAGGGACTATTGGCAATAGTACACATGTTATTAGTAGCTGGCGCTGAACATGACGTACTAGATAAAGAACAGAACACGCCATTAATGTTAGCCATACAAGCCTTCAAAAATACAGTGGTCAAGTATTTAATTAAAAGTGGTGCAAGTATCAATTTAAAGGTAATTTATCACTTACCATAATATACACTTTTCTTTCAACTATTGTATTCATAATATACAGTCTTCTTTCATCCAGTGTATTCATATTTAAATAGTATTAAACGTTGATTAATTCATAAGGGTACAGACGGTATGAGCGCACTACATCTAGCGGCGAAACATGGCAACTTGGAGGCATGTGAATTCTTACTCGCATCAACGTCAAATCGTCTGTCGTACATTAACAACGTCGATGACGGTGGTTGGACACCGCTAGTGTGGGCTTGTGAACACGGTTACATCAACGTAACACGGTACTTGTTACAAAATGGCGCCGATCCACTGCTGCGCGATGTGGAACAGAATGTCGCCTTGCACTGGGGTGCTTTCAGCGGTAGCAGTCAAATAACAGAGATGTTACTCAATCACGGATGTGAAGTGAATGCTGTCAATGCGCATGGAGATTCGCCTTTGTAAGTAAACACTCGAGATTTTTGTATAAATATTAATTTGCATCTGTATAACGCCATGAATTTATAATTCAACAGACACGTTGCTGCAAGACAAGACAAATATAACTGTGTACTAATGTTACTAGCCAGAGGTGCCAACGTACATTTAGTGAATAAATCTGAAGAAACTCCCCTAGATTGTTGTATGTCAAAACCCGGGGATTGTTATACTGCCATCTCGCTTAATGTTCAGTTACAAGCGGTTACTGAGACCAGTACACAGCGTAGACAAACCATACTTACCAAGTAAGTCTATCAGTGTTCTAAGTTTGACGTTTCATGTGTTTGCATAATGTGTTACTGATATAATTAAGGTTATTTGACTAACATTATAAACGTGTTATATCATGCTACTAGCTTTTACAATATTCAGTTGTTGTTGAACTGTCACAGTGATTGGATGCATTTCTTATTGCTCTAGTGATATTTCTCGCGGGAAAGAAATCAATCCAGTGCAGTGTATAAATACGTTTGACAATGAACCGAAACCGACTGATTTCGTGTACGTTACGGAAAACTGTATTACATCTGATATTAATATTGACCGGAAGATTACAACGTTACAATCATGTCAGTGCGAGGACAGGTGTACCAGCTCGGAGTGTTTGTGTAGTAATAATTCATTACGCTGTTGGTATGACGACGAGGGCAAACTGTCTGCTGATTTCAACTATGCAGGTATACAATTATTTTTAAAAGATGTTACTTCAAGGTCATCTGTATCATATACAAATTAACGTATAGTATATATGCATTACTGTGTTATATAGTTCTGTAGAATTGTGACATTTCTTTACATCTGTATATTCTAAATAAGAAGAGTAACTTCAATTTATATCTGTATATTCTAGATAAGAGAGTAACTTTAGTTGTGTAATAATGTTATTGCTGTTTAATAGATCCACCCATGTTATTCGAGTGTAACCCTGCGTGCAGTTGTAATGCTATCACGTGTAACAATCGTGTTGTTCAGCACGGGTTGACACAACGTTTTCAGTTGTTCCGTACGCGGAACAAAGGCTGGGGTATACGTACATTACGACTCATACCGCGAGGCACGTACGTATGCGAGTACGTTGGTGAAATTATCTCCGACCTGGAAGCGGACCAACGTGAGGATGATAGCTACCTGTTCGACCTCGACAACCGTGTATGTATATACACAAAAGTAAATATACTTTTCTTTTCATTTTATTCAGTTTTTGTGACTGGCTTACGTACTTGTCTAAACTTGCGTGTCCGAGTTTGAAATCTATAAATTTAAACAGCCACTGTTTAATAAATTTCTTTCTAATATAATTTTACTATTTATTGCCTTTTGTGTTTTAGAATTCTGTGCAAGTATTATTTGTGACTTGTTTTTACTTTCTTATACATAGTATAAAAAGAAAGTATTGTAATTATATTTGTTTAACTCTTTGTATATTTGTTATATGTCATTATGTATTATTTAGGATGGAGAGACTTATTGTATCGATGCTAGAAGATACGGTAATTTATCTAGATTTATAAACCACAGCTGTGATCCGAATCTCTTGCCAGTCCGTATCTATATAGATCACCAGGACTTAAGGTTTCCTAGAATTGCATTTTTCGCCAATCGTGACATACAAGCCGATGAGGAATTAGGGTAAACCTGTTTTAATTTTTCATTTTTTATTCCTTCAATTCTGTATTACTTCTCGACACATACAGGTTTGATTATGGAGAAAAATTCTGGATAATCAAGTACAAGTCGTTCACTTGCACGTGTGGATATCCAATGTGTCGATATTCCGAGTCAACGATTAAAATAACATTGGAGAATTATCAGAATCGTTTAGTGGAAGAACAGGAATCTGCGCAAGATATTTAGACAGATTTACACCTGCTGATATCTTCAGTACTGCATTTGCTGTCAATACTCTTTTATAGATAAACGCTTCTGCTCGAAAGGTAGGCAATATGTATTCATCGTGATTTATTTGTTTTATTTCCTTTTCTGTCTAGTAAATTATTTATTTAATTAGCAGATGCTTGAAGTGTGTCATATGTTTTTTTTATTTACATTGTTTATTTTTTTATTTGCAATTATTAAACTTGATTTGTGTATACAGAAATATCTAAAGTTAAGATTTTTAAAATAAATTTTTTTTTGTTTTTTTGTCAAATGTAAATAAAAATGAAAGAACTGAAATAAAAACACAATGCCATTTTTTCCTGTTTTTATTAACACCATTAGGGATATTATGTGTGTGTATAAAATAAATCACTAATTAACAAATAAACTTATAAATACAATTTTAATTAAAGAGGCCGTATACCAAAATGATACATTCATTGTTGTAAAAATAAATAATTAAATATTGCTTGGCATTGTTATGAAATATCACACGTTATAAACAACCAAGGACTTTGTAATCTAAAACTAATTTATTATTGTTAAATAATAAGCGGAAAGACTGCATGGATGATCATCATAATTAGCTGTAAATTAGTTACTCGTTAACGCTGAAAATATTACACAGAGCCGGACTGACGCAACACTTAAGAATATTCAGAGCCCCGTATTATATTTGGTGGCAAGATATTGTCCTAATCCGGGCCCTGCTTTCATAGTTAACTAAAGTGACGTCAATCATCAAACAAAAGTTAATCATTATAGTGTAAATGAAGGATTATTACAGGTTAATAACGAAAACCAACAATGCAGAACAATAATTGGAATATAATATCTCGTTATAAATATTTTTAATTATTAAACTGTATAACAAACTTACAATAATTCACCTGCTACACTAGTAAGCATATGTTTATGAATTCATTACTTTGAAGAGAAAAAACCAGTGTACATTTAAACAAATAACGAAACCAATCATGTTCATCAAATATAACAATATTCGTTATGACTTCAGGCATAATTCTCTAACAACATGCAAAATTCTTAAAAATTAACTTTTTCTACTTTTTTTTGGAAGCCCAAAATGTGATTAAAGCGGCCACAGGTTCGGTGAACTTAGTTTTTTTTTCGATGTTATTAATTTATCTAATAATAATTAATTGAATTTTATTTCGATAATAGTGTATAAAAACATCAAACATGTTTTTATTTTTCCAACGTAGAAATAAATGTTTTCAAGCTACCTCACTATATAATAATTCATTAGTTAGTTAATTAATTAATTGTTTAGGACGTATTATTTGTTCTCTAATAATTAATATCATCAGTTCTCAAGCAGCAATATTTTTATGTATGTGAATGTGTGTGTATTTACCCACTTGTAATTATAGTTACTAAATATATATATATTTAATGAGCATTTATTTAGTGTTGAACGCAGAGAGAGAGTATATGTTAGTTGTACCATTATAACATATTTGTTGCTCAAACTTGCGCGCGCGCGCATGGCATATACATCCTTATGTATAGATGTAATTAGGTTGAATTTCGTGTTGAAAGCTGCATTGGTTAATACTAGTTGTTGCTAGTATATAGACATTACTACCACCATATATTTACTGCACAATGCCCGGCATACAAGTAAGAGATGAAGGCACTGACTTATGGAACACTATGGCAGTGCACTTACCCTACAAAACAGAGAAAAAACAACAACCAGTGGTTCCCAAATGTATATTGTATGCACTGTGAACATATACCGTTATTATCTGTGTGAGGTTATGTGTGTATGTAGCTGTCATAAGCATGTTATCATACTATCAGTATGTAAATATGTGTGTGTGTGTGTATTTATATAATGTTTGTATATCTATGTAGGTATAATTGCACTGCACGAGATCTTTATCTAGTATAAATATACTGAGATTTATGTCATCCAAGTAAAACAATGTATTTTATGTAATAACCTGTTTGTTTGTTATGTAGGTATGTGTGATTTTGAGAACCATTGGCCTCTCTGTACCGCACACTACAATACAAGAGTGTTTTTAGTTCTGTTACCTGCTATGATATGGTTCAAACATGATATGATGACCTTAAATAACGAATGTACCATGTATGTTCGTTGCTAATGTAATACTTATCGGCTATTTATGTTTCACGCTCTGTCCGTTTCAGACAACCTACGTATACATGTCGAAAGAATTGACTATAAGAGGGAGACAAAAATAAACCGCATAGAAATATTGCTAACAATTAACCGGGTGTTATAGGAATATTATTCATCGGCCGGCAATGGAATGTGTATTATGTAGAATTAAGTGTTTGAAGCAAGTGAAACTTGTGTATGTGTGGTTACGCGAGGAATATTCAACTAATTAATCATTGTAATAGTGAAATGAAACTATTAGTGTCATTATTTCTTTCTATAGTCATAACGTACTAATTATTAGTTTTATCACGTGCCAATTCGTGCACTGCGGATCTATTTAATCTAGTTGGCTTTCGATAATAAACAGCTTAGAGATTGAACGTTGCCAAATTGTAAAACATTTTCCTAGAAATCATTAAAAGTAATTATTAATTTCTTTGAAGTAAACAAAGTAGGATAATCAGAATCGTCATCTTCTTCTTGCCAATAGATAATACAAATGGAGATATTTAAAAATAAGTATCACTTTGTTTTTTGTACGGAACGTCTGTCTATATCAAATATAATATATCTGAGCATTTCAATATAACAAATGAAGGAGGACAAGTAATTATTAAACAATATTGCTTTTGAGTGAGTAGTCTGCGAGTGGATTGAATTCACGCAGGTGCGTTTCATTTTTAGCTCTTACATAACCCCAATACTTCATAGCACTGTGGCATTGTTCTTCAATGTATTGCACTTCGGAGTAGTTCAGCTCTGCTCGCCAATGGAACGGTGCTGATTTGGAGTTCCTGAACGTACTGGACACACCGCCAACATTTAACTTGGTGTGACTGTCCAAAAACTCCATCACATTCGGATGAATATGCAGATTGAAGAATGAAAACAATTCCTCTACACCTTTGTAAGGATCGAGTGAGAAATCTTCATAACGAATTGCTCTAATAGAACACACACAAGTGCAGGGAGATATAACTAAATGTTGTACATTGTACCTGAATGAATAACCTCTTACCTAAACCTATCCGGGTAAGTTTTCTGCAGACGGATAGCTGCAGAATAATCAGACACCATGTCTGCACACAGTAAATTCGGTTGATCACAGTCTGGCTGGCCGGGACACCAATCACGATGTTTGCGAGACTGCAAAGTGCCACGGGGATCTCGCACCAACAATAATACACGTACACCCAACCTGCAACATCAAATCACTCACCAAATATTCCCTACTATACAAAACAAAACACTCACGATTCATCCTTCAACAATTCCTCAGCCAGTCTTAATCGAAGTCTCACTAATTTCATTGACTGAAAAGGAAACAGCTTACAGAACTCGTTCAGGAATGTTTCATTCCAGCAGTACTGCTGGTACAACTGGCACTGATCCCACAGTCTGTTGTTATGTGTAAACAAGTATATATGACTTTTGCCATACTCCAAGTAATGCTCCATATTACTATAATCACACATGAGCAGTTTCTTCAGATTCGTCAGCGCTTCATTAGCGTACGGTGGCCCCCGTATCTGTATTATCTCGTAGTCTAACAGCGGTTCGTAATGGTAATAGTTACCCGGTACAGCATTGATAACATCACCGAGGAATGTTGAACCAGATCTCCAGGTAGTAACAATAATGTTACGCAGTGGTTTTCCGTTCGTGGCAAGAGTATAGTTCTGCAACCGATAGCCCTCGGGGAACTTGTAATTCGACAGTTCTTGTTCCAGTATAATCTTCTGTTGACTTATAATATCTTTCACTGTCGGCAGCGTTGTACTCACATTCACACTGGACACAGGAATAAATTCAGGAGCCACATCCGAATACGCTTGAATATTCCTACGAAAGTCTGGTAGTTGTCTGTGATTACTATTCGATAATTGATGACTGGCAAGCAACAATAGAACACATAACGACGTGACTAAACACGCACCGAACAAACCAAACCTCTTCGTCATTTTGATTTGAAATATATTTGTACAGTTCAACGCTAAATATGATATTTTCTTAATATCATATTAACACACTATGGACGTATTCACTCCGGAATGTTTTATACGAATTCTGATGCACTCGACATGTTTAGTTGGTATTTAATATTTAGGTCTAAATATCTGCAATAATGTCAATAACTCGGTTTTCTTCTCAGCGCCTACAGCACTGTACTATTATTTCCAAGAAACATGTTTTTACTTTAGTTGTACTTTTCCGTTACACATTCGCTATACAAGTTCGAAATGAACGTTTTCGATATTATATTCTTGAGTAGTGCAATGCAGATATTTGTTTAGAAATTCAGCACAACTGAAGTTCGTGACACATGCCACTACTAACACCACTACAGTATCGCGTTACACAAATACAACAAACCTCAATGTAGTAAGGTATCGAATTTATGTTAATTAGATGTCGGATTGTTTATACACTACATAGCACTAACATTTGTGTGTTTTGCTATCTACCACATCGCCTAATGACGTTTGTTGTTTCGGCAAAAACACAATATAGCATATGAACAAGGCTAACTGCTGTCAACTGAAATGTTGGTTCACATGAACCTCTCTTCCGCACTGGTTTAATTAGCAATAACGTTGGCACGATACTAAAATCACTGTATTACTCAGCAGTACACAGTGTACAAACATACCACAGAAATAAATATCCTATCTCTTTCAAGTAGATAATTCACCCCCACTTAAAATGTGGAATTTTTATCTTAGAACAAAAACCACTACTGCAGATGTCTGTATGCATCTCGCTCGCACTTGCGCCTCACACTTCGTGCCGTCCTCGTCTGCACAACTCAATAGATGCCTTTTCCATATGTTGAAACGGGGTTTGGCAACATCAACAGAACGATGCGTCCGTGCGTCAGTGTCGAGTATCCGAGTCTGTCGTGTGCTTAAAATGATGCTCTAGTGGTGGTTTAAACATAAATCAAACATAATTGCCATTAATAGACACATAGTACTGTAGTGTAAGTTCAATATAAGAAAGTATTTCACACGGCTGGTCTGCATTCTAACCTTTAGAGTGTTACGTTCCGTACACAAGAAGTCAAACGTGTTCAAAGGAAATGTCAGATATTTACGCAAGGTAACTACTCTTCTCACAATTATTATATTTCATATAGTGTGTTTTGTGTTTGAAATTTTCACGAATACAAGTATCGTATGTAACTCTATATCACATGGTATGTATTGGATCAATAAATTAGTTTATTTTACAATTAATTACGCTCATTTCTGAACACATGGGAATCTTACCGGATTTCCTGATGTTCATACTAATCTACACTGGTAATATTTCTGTGTGCTTTGTGAGATAATACTAATCATATTGTACTGTGGAATTAAATACAAGTGGAATAAATTGTTTATTCAAAATTATTTTAAAAAGTGTATAATACTATCTTACTACTATAATTCATTTAGTAAAACTATTTGTTAAATACTGACACGTGACGCTGATAATGAAATATATAAATGAAAATCTATATTGCAACAAACATTTATTTTCTTGTGTTATTTTAATGAAATTAGCCAATAATTGATAGATATTAAGTATACATAATTATCCATCATTGTATATAATTACAATGTGATGCCACTTTCCTTGGGCGCAATTATGAAGATATTCTGTAAAACCTGTTTTGAAAATTTCACTTTTATTCCAAGACATGCAGAAGATAGGTTATGGATGTTACTATAACGTTTTCTAGAAAGAAAACAATTATTCAAATAATCTGTAACTTAATAAAAAACATCTTGCTTTGAAAATGTGAGTGTACGAAAAATAACGGTGACCCTAATCTAGATATGTATAACCGCAATTATGATTTCAACTTTGGGCGTACAACTATAACGGTAATTATAAAACTGTTAGGTGTTTTTAATTAACATTACTTATTTCTGTCGCGATATTAAGGTCGTGTAACACCTTGAGAAAATGCAGCAAGAATATCAAGTCTCGTGGTTTGGTGACATTCTACGAATAATATTATTTGTCTGTATATATTTTATAATATTATACATATTGAAACAGAATACTTAAATTACCTGTTATTATATTCTTCTACGTCGTAATATTTGCAGAAAAGTAATTGTGCAACTCTTGAAATATAATTAGATTAACAACGATAATATAATAAATAAATATCACACCTATTTCACGTAAACCTTCACTGGAATACTAATTAATTAATTAATCTTCTAAAGTAGCACAAAGTATAGAAAAAACTATCAACATGTATCGTTTAATTACTAAAACATTCATGAGAATAAGAACAGAATTGAAATAGGACTAACTACAGTCAATATTTAATTATTTTTCCGTCTGTTTTTGATATTTTTTGTTACTTTGTAAAAAAATAAAACTGAAACAGAATTTTAATGTTACTCCATTTATAAGAGAAAAAAACTATAGTCTGATTT
>JAGJTL010000111.1:5488538-5506683 GCA_022063505.1 Calosoma granatense | reverse complement strand
TTGATTATTTTATTTCCCAGTTTCTGCAAGCGATAAGTCAAATCCATTATCAACTTTTTGAGAAAAACATGTTATCAACGAATAATTCTAAAATATTATGCCCTTTTTTGAAAGGGTGATTGTATTTGGCACAGTTTTGTAAAAATCAAAACTTTCAAGAAAGAATTATAAATTATACCACTTTGAAATCTTTGAAGAAAAGTTAAAAACGCTATAGGCTGTTTCTTATTCAAGAAATAACCTGTCGTATGGAATAATAAAAAAATACATAGTTTTCCGAACAGTAATCACTGATATGCAATTATAATTTCATTTGCACATTATCTGACGCAAGTGTCAATTGCAATTAAACGTAATCGTAAACACCCACAATTAATTAAAGTGAAATGGAGGATGTAATTATTATTATTGCACTGTGTGTACGTATGTGTGTGACTGGGTGATTCATCACTATTCGTAGATCAATTTTGTCTGTCGTGTGACATGGCGTGTTCATGTTCATTTTGTAAATGTTGTCCGTGAAGCCACAACCTGAAACCATCCATGCACCAGCGTATAGCTTGTGAATATTTTATTACAGAATGGAAAAAGATATTGATGTTTTGCGACCAACCATGAAATATACACAAATTGCCTCTGTTATATCTGTTATGTTTCACGTGACAGTACAAATATGAAGGCACAATGTGAGCTGTAATATCATTGAGTTTATTATAACAATATTGAAATATTAGTATTATTACACAAATAGCTAATATGACAATTAAAATAACAGTGTTTAACATATAAACAATTATAAAAATTACAATTCCTATCATATCATATTTTATTGACAGTCTATTTTGATTTTAAATATTATTTACGTACTTTTATAGAAAATCTAATATCATATTTTTAAAAACCACAATAAGTAGGTTAAAATTCCCGTGATAATTAAACACACTTAATCAAATTTCGTTGACTAATTACATTTCCTACATGCTTAAATGAACATCTAATTAATTAACTGCGGCATAATTAAAATTTTCGCACAAATATATTTTTTAATATATGTTTGCAAAATTATTTTTTCTTTAAAATATGATATGTGTTGTTTCATTAATTTCCAGCTATGAATCAGTTTCATTCATGGTTTTATTTAATCAATTAAATATTTGGGCGTGACCAGAACCGCCCAAAAAGTCATGACATCGAATAGCTTTTTGTACAGCTGAAAATTTGCAAAAACTTCATAATTTTTCCTTTTTATTTTAGTAATATATACAGTGGAATCCGCTTATAGTGAACCAGGAATTTGGTCCACTATAAACGAGTGTTCACTATAACCGGAAATACACATTTTAGATTTCAAATTTTTATTAACATATATTCTACCTACATATGCCTGTTTCAGCGTAATCAGACAATATTGAAGCTAGATATCTGTGATCAAAGTAATAAATAACAAATTATAATTTTGATTAAATTTATAGCTATATGTAAACATGTATTAGATTGTTTTATATCCTTGCGTTTCGTTCTATGAATCATTGTTACCTGTAATATATTATTGCGGATAATATTTGATAATAAACTATATGAAAAACAAATAAAAACTTCATTGCCATTGTGTCATGTTCTTGTTATATGAGTGCAGTTATTTTTACTATGTACAAAAAGAAACTATAAATTAATGATATATGTAGAGCTATTAATGTTAGATAAGTAGGACGATAATATTTTCAGTTCTAAAAGCTGACTAAGAAAAGATATAACGCAGTACTTCGTCGTACAAGCTTGTCTATAACACGTATGTATAAATAAATTTCTTACATTGTACAATACACAATTCAGATTCACATGCAGAGAATACCATTAGTGTTATAGTATTTAAAATATTAACAAAAATTTGTCATTATCTCTTTTGTCTTCTATCAACAACGACTGAACAACAATGACTGAATAATTTATTTGATGTGTCTAAATACCAGACCAATTAGTATTACACATACAGAACAAACTAATGAAGATAAAAAACAAACATTACATGTAAAATCCACTTACGTAGTATAATATTTGTAAATCAGATTTTTTTACTGCACCTTCGAAAAGAAAAAGTTTGGTTTTTATCATATACATATCTTATTGGAATTTTTTCATCTACATTAATTTGCATACAAATAAGGTATGTAAATATAAATTCTATTGTTCTTTTGCGAGCACGAAAAATAATTGAGGGCGTTACAATTCAGATTTTCATTAATTAATACGTTATTAAGGTTTGCTAAAGTTTTTTAATAAATAATTTAGTGGCATTTGTTCATTCTAAAATTGTACAAATTGTTGTTTGTGTGTCATAATTCAGTGTTATCAGTAATATGACGTTCGGTACACCTACTTGTGGAGTTACATATTACAAAATGTTTAATTGCAGTCAAGAATTATTTCTGCATATTATGAAAGTTTTAAAAATTACATTATAAACTGAAATTACATGTAATCTTTATATTACACTTATAACATTCCGTTTGTTGAAATTTGTGTAGAAATATACTTGCAAATGGTGAATATAAAAACATATATTCTATATTATAGTATAGAGTACTATAGTGCATTTGAAATTGGCAATTTAGTATGTCATATAGTATTTAGTTGCTATTTGCATATTTAACTTATAATCCAGTCCTGTATTATCTCGATGGAATGTCCCGGTTGGCTTTTCCCAATAGACAGGAAGTTAATTTAAACTTGCTATCCCAGTCTGATCACATATTCTTTCCATTCGCATAGTTTCAATTACAACAAACACACACACACACATATGTAGATATGTAAACATACTCCTGGTACAAGGTTACCTCTAATAAACTAGTTCATTCTTGTCACAGCAAGTACATTTACACACCCTGGTAATCATATAAAGTACACGCGCGCAGACAAATCATATTTGTTGTGAAACGTCACAACCTGTTATATATTCCAATTTGAATATGGATAACATTAATTTTCGCTAAGATAATTTGTGACTTGTGTAAGTATATACCATACATTTGATATATTCTCTTAAACAGAATTGTTTAAGACTTAATTGCAAGTTTACAGACATAACAACAATTATTTGTGTGTGAAACACTGTCTCTCAGGTATTAAATATTTCTGACGTCAGTCATATTTGTACCGTTGTGTGATTAGTGTATTTTTTTCTGCTATGTACCTAATGATAATTCATTCACCGTTTTGTTTCAGATCTGAAGCTATGTGTGTCGCTGAGCATCGCCAACTATATCAACAGCAGTATCATTACCAACAGCAGCACCAACACCAACGACAGGAGCATCAGTATTCGAGTGTGGAACTTTATATGTTTCGGTATCCTTCACCTCTGATTCTGTAATGTCACCGCGGCGTCAGCATCGTTACCTACACATGAAACCGCCGGGTCGCAAACGTAAAGTGAAGAAGTGTCAACTCTAACAATGTTCATTGACAAGTTTTAGTTATAGTGCAAAATCTAGTGCCCCCTACACACACATACACCCTTTACACGCACGCACATACATACATACATCACACAATCAGCACAATAAATAAAGTAAAAACTATTGAAAAAATGTTGAGTAATAAACGCAATTTCGTACTGAAATGTACACTAATTGGTGTGTTCTTATATCTGTGTATACATCTGTTCTCAAACAGTGGAACGCCGAGTATATTCCGTGAACTACAACAATCTGGACGCAATTTAGCCGCGCTCGATACACAAAATATCCTGAATGCCGAGATCAATCGTGAACTAGTGAATCTTAAGAGTGAATATGCCGTGCCAACGACAAGAAAAACAATTGAACCATCCCAGGTGCCGACGACGAAAAGTGTTGTTGTACCAGAAGTGACAAGTGCGTTAGTAACAACTGTATACGTGCCATCTGTTAGTGAACGCGTGAAACAGGTGACAAAGTGTTTAGACAGGACGATGTTACCGAAAACACAACAGCGAGGTGACTATTGGGTGTTGTACAATTACATACGAGCCGAGAGAAGATATCGATGCGAGGAGAGTATCACGTACACAACACACGCTGATTATTCATTTCTGGATAACTTGATCCCGCTGATGGAACGATGGAAAGGTCCCGTGAGCATTGCAATCCATGCACCTGGAACCGATTTCCAGAATACACTGGACTCGATAGCATATCTACGAGACTGTAGCACACCGTTAATCAAAGAATTGGTTACATTTCATGTTTATTTCAGCACGAAACATGTTCCGAAACAAGTAAGCCACCAGAACAAAACATGTTTTCTATTACTAAACGTTTAGTAAACATGTCTAAAAATATTGTTTACTATCTGGCTAATAATACATTGTAATATTTTGTTTTTTTCTAGGTACCGCGACGTGACAAAGTACTACGAGATCGGTACAATTGTTCTCTGGGCGCACCCTATATCAATGTGTCCAGTGAACAGATGTACAAGTCACAGAAGAAACTACTTTATCCAGTGAATGTTGGCAGAAATATTGCACGCGAGACAGCTCAAACTCATTTCATCTTACCGTCAGATGTTGAACTGTATCCGAGTCCGAATCTTATCACGAAATTCCTCGAAATGATTGCAGAGAATCGTGGTCCGTTGTTGCGTGCTAATCCTCGTGTATTTCCGCTGCATCTGTTTGAAGTGGGTTCAACACAGCCGGTACCGGAAACCAAGACACATTTGAAAGAAATGCTAACCAATGGAACGGCTTTTCCATTCCATAAAAAGTTGTGTCCCGGTTGTCATAATGTGCCGAAATCGAAAGAATGGCAAACAGCGAATGAAACTGAGGGATTACACGTGTTCCATATAGGGAAACGGATGGGATATTTTATTCATTGGGAACCGATATTTATTGGGACGCATGCTGATCCGTTGTACGATGAAAGGTTAAGTTGGGAGGGGAAAAGTGACAAGATGACTCAGGTAAAAATATATACCATGTAGAATTATCATAATACCTACATAAGTGTTAATATTTCAAAATGATGACAGTATTATGTCTGTTGTGTGAATAAGGTTATGTTGTTCTGTTACAGGGCTATGCATTGTGCGTACTTGATTACGATTTCATGATACTGGACAACGCATTTCTGGTTCATAAACCCGGCATAAAAGTATATAAAAAAGACCAAAAAAGAGCCATACTAGCAGCGAAAACTAACCAATTAATTAAGAAAATTATTGTCCCTGAGCTCAAAGTATTATATGGCTTTAAAAAGGGCTGTGCTGTATAAAAATATAAATGTATTTTAGTTTTTAATTATTTAAATTAATTAAACCACATGTCAGACGGATACAGTGCATGACAAAACAAAAACTATTCATATTTTTGTTTTGTGACAACCAATATTATTGTTTTTATGTTGCTAGTGAAATTTCGTTAATATTTTGTTTTATTTAACTAGTGCTAAAAGTACGGTGAGTATAATTTCTAGTATCTAAGTGGGCCGTGGCATTTTATTTGTTTATTTTATTGGCTACTTAAATACTAATGACTGATTGTACGGTATTAGTTCCGTATTTTCACCAATATTTTCTATAAATACACAATTTATTTAATTTTACATCACAGTATAAAAAAAACTATCACTCACTGTCGTTTTAAATTATTTATACAAAAAAACACATATGTATGTATGTATGTGTGTTTGAATTGAAAAAATCAAGGTATTATTATTGTATATTTATTTAAATGATTTTTATAGTTCACAATATAATTATTTGGTTAGTTTTATTTAGTATTATTTTATAAAATGAAATTATCAACAAAAAACATGTTCAATGTTCCTATTGCTTGTTATAATTCATTTGAAAATCGCAGAATTACAATTTTTATACCGATATAAATGCATGTACTTAAATTCTGAAGGTAATATTTGATCAATTTAAATTTAAATCCATTTTTTGTTTGTATTGTGAATTGCTTTTGCTCACAGCTTGACACATTGTCTCCGGTGAATTTACCCCTGAATTATGGCTATATAAGAGTTTATTAGCTCTAATTCTGTCTGTGTAATTTTATTTAAGCGGCCATATTTTCTCCGTCTATTTGTGTTTTGATATAAGTGAATTTTGAAAATGTTTAGATTGTACATGGATGTGCCTTAAATACAAATGTCTATGTATCGTGATCCAGCAGAGAATTACTTTTCTACTATTGTATAACGTACACTGTATATTAAATAAAAGTTATATATATCTGTAATCCTCTCCTTTATTTATAACCCCAGCCATGACAAAAGCACTACTCTATAAACCATATAGTCAATAATTATGAACATATGTTTTTATCCAGTCCATTTGGAAAAGATTGGAATTTTCTATAATTTCATATTTGTATATCATTATTATTTTTCGATTCAGTTTAATGAAAGTTTTTGAAAGACTTACTGTAGAAGATAATAAAAATAAACACGATTGCAGGGCACAACACGAGAGTTTAAACTTTTTTTGCTTATATTTACTATCAGTTGTCGAGTTAAAATTTATTATGCAAATCTATTAAACTTTAATCGAAATTCCCGTATATGAAGCCATTAAATTATATTTATTCTTTTATCAGTATTCCTTCAACAGTTATGTAAAATATTTTAAATAAATACTTTAACACAAAAACAATATTTTTTGTTACATATAAGATTCTATTATCTAACAAATTACTGCAGGAAAATGTTCATAGTTAATAAAAGATTATTACAAGTTTATTTTTATATTTAACATACAATTAAGAAAAGTTATAAGTGCCAAATTGATGTATACGCACAAATACCAAATATATGAATGTTATTTTCGTTCACGCGGCATTAGCTAATGAATTCTGTCGCCGGTGAAAGAATAAACACACTGTTTGTGTCCTTGAATAAAAAGTTTCTTCTCCCAATAATTGCATATGAGTAAACGTTTCATCTTCATTCGTGATTTCGAATCGAAGTACTGAACATCTCACAGACATGCGTGCGTCCACAGTAGTCTTGCTTGTTTCAACATTCGTCATTCAAGGTAACAGTTTGTTTCTAACTTTAATCATACGCAGTTATAAAACAAATACTAACAATATTAATAGTATTTAGTACAACTATTTCATTTTATAAAAAAACTACAGCAAAGTGAAAGATGATTCTATATTTTAAATATTAACTTCTGATTGTTACAGAAATAATTTGTGCACATGTATTTATCAATATGAAAGTAGTATTTATATAAAGTTAAATATTTTAATAACCAGCTACATGTTTAATAGCGGTGAAAACATAGTTTCTAATCTACTGTTCTAATAAATATTACAGCTCTTTTATTTGTAACAGAATTGAACGTGACTAATAGTATTAACGCCGGGAAAAAATGACATTCTGTATAATATAAATTATGGCATTTTTATTACCCAAGTGTAACTGTATTTATTTACTTTTTACACGTTTGTTTCAACTAATTATGTATCTATTTCTGTCATATATAATTGTTTTTTCGTCTGTTTGTGGTAATTCATTTTATATATTAATGATATATAATTAATATAGTATATTTTACTTACTAAATAATGTGAATTTTTTCTTTTTACTAGCTTTTTCTACATAGAACAATTTTTTTATAAGTTTTTAACAGTTTACATCATTGATAGGTTTTTATATATTGACCTTTTATTTTCGTATCCGGTAAATCGGTACATAGCTACATACATAGTACAGATATTATAATGCCATATCGGATTGCTCATGTATTACGTGAAAAAATGTCAGGGTTGGTTTTAAATTTACCAAGTTCTTTAGAATCCAGCACACGTGTATTATGTGAACAAAATGTTTCATAAATGTCAAGGTAACCGACGCTATCTTTGCCAGGATACATCTTCACATTAGTTTTTTTGCATATTCGATTCGGTATCTAAACAAAAAAACTTAACAAACTATAGACTTGTTTATGTAAAGTAGACAAAAGCTAATATTCAGGTTGTTGTTATGGTAATCATAATTACAAACAGAGGAGAAATTTTCCAGACATTTCCATTACGTAAGTTGGTTTAAACCCAACAAGATGTAAGTGAAAGTTGTGACATCTTCGACGCGACAACAATCAGAAGGCCATGTAGGTTGGCCTTTAATTAATTCTGTAAAATGTATAAATTATCATTGCCTACACCTGTTTGTCATTACTATCGGTTATTCGCTGTTGACAAGACATTTGGAAGATGTTGAAAGCCAGCAAAAAAATGGCACGAGTTGTTAACCTTTTCAATTTTTCTAAATTAATATTCTATTGTATTGTAGTTGCAAAAGCAGCTTTCATTCATATTGGTTTTTATACATTTGTTTCGCATAATATAATCAGTTGAAAGATATGTTTACATACGTGTATCTTGATTGGAAAAGTTACATTTGTAAATGTCAGAAATGACATTAATAGCTCAGTAATGTATTAATAATTAGTACGATAACAGAGGAACATGTTTAAACTATACTACATTTGTATATGTATACAAATTAACAACGTGTTGATTGTTATTTAATATTGTTTATTCTAGTTCTGTGCCAGCGCTATCGGCCAGAACCAAATACATTCCAAGAACAACCACGTGTCTCTTCGCATAGTTGCCCAGAGAAGAATGGTCGCTACCCAACACGTACTTGCGACGGGTACATCGAGTGCAAAGATGGAGAAGCCGAAGAGAAACTGTGCCCAGATGGTTTATTATTCAATCCTGCTACTGGTATATTCGCATTCCCCTGCCAGTATCCCATAGACGTTGACTGTACTGGACGTGAACAAACACGTGAGCATGAATATTGCATTAACTTGTATTGTTTTTTATTTGATTTCTATTATTTATCCTATACAGAACCGGCTCAGTCCACAGAAGATTGTCCTCATCAATACGGTTATTACCGGTTAGGTGACCAAAATAATTGTGGACAGTTTATGAACTGTGTAGCAGGACGTGGTTATACATTTGACTGTCCGGAAGGACTTGCTTTCAATGATGATTTGTACAGATGTGATTGGCCTGATCAAGTCAGTTCATGCAATGCCGAAGGTACATGTCATTTGTTATTGGTTATTTAAATATTTTATACGCCCGGATGGTATACCACCCGCATATCGTTCAAGTATTGCTGGATAAAGATAATTGATTGCACAACGCGCATGCATACACAAATAAACGTATTTGATTATAGCTTATCTGGGATTCACATGTCCGGAAGAGCCCAGTGTTCGGGGATTAGGCGATCCAGGATTCAAATATTTCCGTAGCGCGAATGATTGTCAACGATACTACATTTGTGTCGATAACCGCCCACGACTCTACAACTGTGGCGAAGGAAGGGCCTTCAATGACATTACAAATGAATGCGACGGAATTGAAAACGTAACTGGTTGTGCTGCACATTACAATGTTGATTACGACAGAAGTGCCATTAATCCCAGATTCAAACCAAGAAACTAATCACCGGACTAATTAACAACCCATTTTGAATAATGCCATATGTATATTTTTGTATATACCGAAATGTTTTAACTGTTTGATTTTTCAGAATGTCCACCTAAATTGTTACAAATAAAATACTTGTTTATATATTTAAGTTTCCAAAATAAAAATAAAAAAAATGTATTTTATAATTTTGGGTAATTATTACGTGAAAAAATAATCCAGTTATGTTATTGATGATTTAATGAGATGTATGCGCATGACGTCATAAATGTCAATAATACACATATGTAATTTGCTTCGTTACAATTATTGCTTTCGATTTACTGAAAGCTTTATTTGAAAATGATAAACAGTATATGGAGATATCGGTATCTCGGTAACAATTCATGTCATGACAAATAATGTTTTCGGTAAGGTTAGTACAGATAGCACACATTGTTTAAATGCCCCGCCGTAAGAGAGCAACGCTCGAGCCAGTCGGCCCCTCCCGGGTGCTCCGTGAGGCAGCGGGGGCCGTGCGCAAGAAACCGTGCCCCCTTCTGCCCGCCGCACAGCTCACCAACCAGTGAGGCGTCGCCCCATGCAGTTGGGCGCTTCGCATTTTAATGTAACCGTCAACGGCGGCTGGCGTACTCACTACATCGCGACACGACAGTTGCTACGTTCGAGTTTTTAAATAAACGCGTGTGGAAATAAACAGCGAACACGAAATGGCTTGGGCTAATTATGCAATGATCTGTCGATTATGTATGCAGCACGATGGTGTTTTAGTTGGCATTTTTAATGATCACATGAACAAGGGTACTGACAGAAGTATTCTGAAGAAAATTGTGGACTTTACAGCTTTAGAGGTAATGTAACAAACATATTTACATGTTTATGCACAAGTGTATAGTATCGCACATTTGTTAATAATAAACATAATATTATATCATGCACTGTAACATTCAAGTTAATCAACGAGAGGTTATTCACATGGTTCAGCTTCAGAGGTTATGATTATTGTCAGTTCATATTCTGTAGTACAGCATTATGAGTGCCTAAACAGTCAGTTTTATCAATAACACACACGTAGCATTTGCATTTGTGCCCTATAGCCAACGTATTGATATATGTACAGTTGAGGTCATGAATCTTGTAGGTACATGTCGGTAAAATAGTTTACTTTCCCAGCTAGCGCGAAACTTGTAATCGTCGTTAATAAATTCATTCTTTACTTTGTAGGTATCATCTGGTGACGGATTACCTCCTTGTGTGTGTCACCGGTGTTTATATAAAGTAGAATTATGTCTGGATTTCAAACAGCAATGTTTAATGTCCGACGCAACATTGCGCCAACAGAACCCTACGCTGTCCAATTCAACGGAAAACAGAAACGGACGAACCGGTAGCGACCAGGAATGTGAAGATGTTTCGTATAAATCCACCACTGTATCAGTTGATCAGTTTGAACAGTTCACAAATGCGAACCAAAAGTTCATTCCAGACGACGGGCAGAACGTAGAGAATGTAGTGATGGTGGTGAATCCTGATTTAGAATATGACTCGGAGAATGAGTCAGAGTATGAACATCACAGTGATGTGGAAAACATAGATACATCTGAATTTACAGAGCTGAAAAACGTGTTTATGTGTAAATACTGTGATCGAGCGTATACAGAGAAAGAAGCGTGCAAACGTCATGAAACTTCTGAACATAATACCGAGGTACCATTCATGTGTTCACAGTGCGATATGGCATTTGGTGATAGAACAAATTATACTGCTCACTTGAAATCGGTACATCAAAATGATAAACCATTCGGGTGTCCACAGTGTCCTCGAAGTTTTAGTCGTAGATCTGATCTTCGTAAACATACCGTCGTTCATACGGGTATTAAACCATTCACATGCAATATTTGTTACAAATCGTTCTCTCGCAACACGAATCTCACGAAACATCTTCGTATACATTCTGGCCATAAGCCGTACATTTGTCCGCAGTGTCCTAAAACATTCATATCCAAAGGTGACTTGACGCGGCACGCTTTAATTCATTCGGGACATAAACCGTTTGCCTGTAACTATTGTGATCAAAGTTTCGGTAGGCGAGATAAATTGTTGCGACATGAAAAGAGACATTTCCCGCACAGTGGTGAAGACAGGTCGTCTGCCATTTCAGAACTGGAACTGTTGCGTCAACAGATCGCTCTCAGTGGTTACACCTATGAATCTAATGTGAAACAAGAGGTAGAACCGGAAGAAGAACCAGAGGAAGAAACAGAAGAAGGTTGGACGGGAGAGAGTATGGTAATTAGTGTAGATCCATTCAGTCATGAAGAGAATTATCCGAATGCTAGTGAGAAGGATGAACGTCGCACTCATCGAGGTACAGAAGAATCTGTTGACAGAGAACTACCCAGAATTCCTGATCATATAGAAAATCCAGAAAATGAATTACGTCGAATTCCTGATCACATAACAGGCGATGATACATTCAGCGAATACAATAATGTCAAGTCACAGATAGAAACTGTCAGTGCCATAAAAAAGTATCCATGTTTAGTGTGCCATAAGCGGTTCTCATCGGCGGAAAGTTTGCGATTGCATTCGGCAACGCATGCGGTTAGTAAACCACACGTGTGTACTCAGTGTTCGAAATCTTTCCTACGCAAACGTGAATTAGATCGGCACATGGCCACGCACACCGGCATGAAACCGTTCAAATGTACGGACTGTGATAAACGCTTCGGACGCAAAGATAAACTGGTCCGACATATGCGAATACACAGTGGAACTAGTGGGAATGTGTGTACGGTATGCAGTGCTTCATTTGCACGTAAAGATAGTCTTCTCATTCACATGAAATCACATGCGACTGCAGAAGAAATCGTACAATAACTGTCCACACATTCAGTGGAATGTATGCATGCTTAATATTTATATATCTCTCTGTAGATAATTGTGCCTAGGTTTGGTAGATATCAAGGTGTTTTGATACCATTTGTTATTATTTCTATTACACATACGTCTATTTCTAAGTTTAGTTTTTACTTATCATGATCAAAAAGCGTAAGCAAATGTACTGATTTGTTATTTCTATTAGTTTTGTTTCCATTTGAAATCAAATTCTCAATTATATTTTTATAATCTGAGCAGTACAAAGTTTTGTAGCGAGACATAGTGTAATTAATATAATATGTATTTTGTTCAGAACTATTTTGAATATTTTTCATAATACACATTGTACAGTTCTTTCAATAAACTATTGTGTATTTATTTACCGTCCAAGTGAAACTGCAATTCATATTTGTGTCGCAAATGCGATAATATTTAATTTCCCGCTTAGTTTTGACCTTCCTTTTCAATCAATATTCTTGTATTGTGTGCATTTGATAAAATACCGCTTATTTGTCGCAAAAATGTTAAACATTTGCCAGGGATATTTTTATTATATGCAACCCGTTTAACCCGTGTGTAATGTGGGAAACCTGTCAAATATATCACTCAAACTTTTGCGCAGGTAAGTAATATTTACAAATGAAATTCCATTGTTTACATAAATAATAGCAAGCATATTTTAATATGTACATCTAATTTCATATATGCATATATTTGAGTGTGTTTTACTTTTTCTTTTTTTCCCCGTAGAGTTAATCAGAAAATATCCGTAAGATATACAAGTGGATATTGTACTGACGTCACAACCGCTACGTAATCCGTATTGCATCAGCTGTTTGAAACGAGTTTACAGTAACGATTTTCTGGTTGCAGTATGGACACCACATTATTCCAAGTATTTCATTCCTAAACACACGTGATATTTGACAGTATATGTGACAAAATAGAATAGCGAACAAATCAATAGGATAGAAGTATGAATGTCAAACATAAATTGTTTGTTCCATTCATTCGAAAGATCACTGCCTTGTCAGTTGTATCATCATCGTTATCCAGTGATTGTCAACATACTAATCGCTGTGGGCAATGTGAACAAGCTACGTTCTTCTAAGTGTCGGGTTAGTTAACGAATTGAGATGCTCTGATAAGTTTACACATGTATATGTTCTTTAGTTCGTTGTAATACTTGGTTAGTCTATGTTTGACTGTAGGTGTGAATGGTGCTTGCTCATGACAACACTCAGCTGATATCACCCGTACATTTGCTAACTGGGATTTATATACGGATTTCATATGAGACAATGAGTGAGTATTCTGCTACATTCCTGTTCCATAAGTATCATTGTTTATTGTTTACATTTCATATTTGCCAACATAACGCGGAGAAACATACACTTATTATTATTTAGTACATGTTTAACCTTTATCAACATGACACATCTAGAGTATTGTTACAAGTGCTAAGTGGTGTTTATTAGAGAAAACATTCTATAATACTTAAACAATTGTTGCTAATCTACTTGTTTTACTTGACTGGCGTACTAGTTTCAAAGTTGCGTTGCTAGTTGGCGCCAAAATAATGTTTCTATTTAAAACAAGTGACACTGATTTTCCAGAACTGTTAATTAAATTTGCAATCTGATTGCATGACTAAATAGGACAAGTTTAGAATTGTCTTCATATTCGTTTATAAACAGAGAATTACTTGTGCATTTTATGTTTATACATATTTTGTAGATGCAGTTTATTATAAATACATATTAAACAGTTTACAAATTTATTTTATAGTTAGAAAATTTGCTTCGTAATAGAATTTACTGAACCACGTACGTATGAATATAATCCAGATTTGTGCATTGTATATACAGAATTGTTTCAAGAATTTCTAACAATTCTTATTTGTTACAGTAAATTATTTGTTAATTCGCTTAACAATGCATGGCATGAATATGCAGTTTATGCATTGTTTTTCAATAATAAATTCGTATTCTTTGTCCTATATTATTTTATGTGAAATAACGTTTATAAATATTTAAACTACCTACTTAATTATGAATATTCGATGTACATTATCTAGTATTATTTCAAAATGAATTAATTTATTTCAAAGCGTATTAATCATTGATAAAACTAATGTTAGTTAATCGCACAATACCTGATACAAAAATTGTATAAAATAAAGTATTATCAGTTATGTTTGTAATTTTGCGCCCGACGCATATAGATATTTTCAATGAATTGAAATAATATGCCACGAATATGTGGTTAGCAAAAAATCATATGGTTCTAAGTACACATTTAGAAGTAGTATTTGTTTATGTAGTGATGTTTCATAAACTCACGATGCAAAGTTTAAAGTCTTGGCAGCTAGTGTGTTCCTTGCGATAAAAGGTCGTTTAGGACAATGTTCCGATTACAAAACAATCTGCACATCACTCTGACATCATACAATTATATCTATTCCTGCGAAAAATCATAAATTTTTTTATTTAATGTAGTATATGAACTTGTTCAACATGATACCCGGGTAGTTTGTATATTTGTGATGTCATTTTTTACTTATTTATCAACAATGATTTGACAGTTTTTTAAATATTCTATTTACATTAGAAATACTATTCGTTGAAATTCCGTACGAGAATATTTGCTTTGAATAAATTTTAAATGAATATTTAAGTGCTCTTATATTATCCTAATTATATATACTCCTTTAATGTTTACACATCTTTTTCATAATATTCTTGTCTTTCAACTGACAAGGTAAAAATATTTGAGTATTTATTTTAATAATCAACATATATACGTATGTATATGTAACACTGGAAGATATTTGTGTATCACAAATACGCATATCATATTTTATTTATTATTTTGAGATACTAATCTTGTGTATCATATATTCGAGGTTATTGTGACAACAGTTACCAGTGCAGTATTAATATAAACAAAGATATCTGGATTCTTTGCCCTCAGGCCACCTATTTTTTATATCAATTACAGGTTCGTTCGAAATTTTATTGCAATATATTTAAATAAATACGAATCTAATACATACCTACATATTCAATATTTAAATATTGACAATGCCATTGTTAGAAATATGAATATAAAGAATATTAAAAAATATATATTCTACTTTATTTAAAAAATCTAATTAATATTCCAAAATATTTGAATTATTACAAACAGTATTGTATTTCTATTATATTGTTTGCCATTATATTTACGGACTTCAGTTATACATATTCTTTAATATTTATTAATATTCTGCGACATTAATTTATGTATATTTTCAGTCATACATATGCACGTATGCAATATATAATATTTTAAATACATTTTTACGCATTTAGTAAATTATTCCATTATGCAAATTTTCACCTTCAAATTCAATTTGAATTTATAGAAAAAAAGGTACTTTCAAAATGTTATATTCCGTATGCTTGATTTGATTTTTTGGTTTAATGATACTAGTTTTATGTCTATAATATTTAAATTAAGTTTTTAGTCAAGGATACGTAAAAGTTGTACTAAATGTTTTTATATCTATAAATTGGGTTGATCGTAGAATGCTATGATAATCCATGCATATGTCTGTCGATAATTGCGTTTTATAAATATAGTTTGAAAGTGACACGTAATTTGTCCGTCTTTGTTAAGGTTTTTTTTGTGTTATCTACGTAATTAGGGTGGCTCATTTGAGCTAATGAATTAAGTAACTGTCGCTGTATATGTCCACAGTTGTCACGCAATATAACACATATGTCACTAGGTAGGGCTGTCTGAATGTACGTACATATTTTGGTTTAGTATTTCATGAAAACAATGGCAAATGTGACTTGATCCCCGTGCAAGAATTCATAGGTAATTTGAATAAAACCAGCAATTGTCTACTTATATATTCGGCAATGTAATACATTTTTACTTTCATACTGTACCATAGGACTTTAGTCTGTACATTTGCATATAAATATTCATGTAAATGAAATAACAATTATTGAAAACTGTGACTGTGATGAGGTTGGTTGACAATGTTCGCTGTACATTTCTTCCATTGCTCAACCAGACTATTGTTCACTTTCGCTAGCTCTTGTGTATTGTACTATTATACACTAATTTAGTTCAAACCTAGCGTGACTATAATAACAGATAGCTATTGGACAAGCAGACATCATCTGTTCTGTGATCTAATAAATAAATATTTCTTTCAAACACTACCAGTAGCAAGCATTCAAGTAAACAGTCGTTTTTTCTATTTAATATCAAGTACATTTTTAAGAAAGTAACATACTTGTGTTTGTACTGTCATTACTTTAATTATTTAACTGTGTTCATTTTGTGACAAGTCAAATTTAATAAAGCGAATTGCTAAACAGTTTTTTACATGAGATATTTCTGTAGTGAATGACAGTAATCTAACTGTCTGTAATACTTTAATAATGATTTTTTGTTACAGCAATGTGCGCCTGTTTATGGATTTTCCTAGTATTGATAGCTGGTTTCTATTTACTATGTAAAACTTCAAATATCGCACGTTACTATGCCAAATTCACATTCTTTATCCTAGTTAGTCTTGTAAGTGCAACTCTGCCCATACCGTTGATGTTGTTGAATCCTCGAGATAGTAAAAATGCACTGTAAGTACCTGCACACATGTTCATACTTGTTTACATTAAACGAACGAACAATGTGTTGAGATTAAAATATGTGTTGACAGTATGCCAGCATGGGGTCTTAGAGCACTTTCTAAATTTATGGGGTTAAAGTTTCAAATTCGTGGGAAAGAAAATATTGTAAAAGGAAGTGGATGTGTCGTTCTGATTAACCATCAGAGTGCCTTGGACCTTATTGGTAACTAGATGTTATTTTCATTCATTAAAATATTATAGGTTAATGCTGTCTGTGTCAATTGTAGTTTTGGCAGAACTATGGCCGATTATGGACAGCTGTACGGTTATATCAAAGAAAGAAGTATTCTATCTAGGCCCTTTCGGCTTAGCAACATGGCTCTGGGGCACTATTTTCATAGACAGACTGAACCCTGAGAAAGCACAAAATGCAATCAACACAACAGGCACAACTATCAGAGAGAGACAAGTACGTTCCATAAATCAGCTACAATAACACATTATTTATTAAATGCGTTGCGAGTATAAGTGTTTGTCTGTCTGAGCAATGTACTGCGTGAATATACGTGAGAATATTTGAAATATCTTTGCACCATGAGTATCGTGTTACAACCTTGAACTCTGATCAAAGTACTCGGAATTAAATCAGAGGGCAATGAAGTACACCGTATGAATGAACATAGATAAAGTGTACAGATAATTTGATAAGATATAGATATGTGTGATTGTTTCTGTACAGGCGCGAGTGCTGATGTTTCCAGAGGGCACTAGACACGGCGGTGACGAGTTGCTTCCATTTAAAAAGGGCGCCTTCCATTTAGCAATTGCTTCCAAGTGCCCCATCCAGCCAGTCGTTGTTTCCAATTATTATTTCCTAGATGATAAAACGCATAAGTTTGATGAAGGTACTGCATGGTAGTACTGGTTGTTAGTCTTATTGCTAATTGTATGTATGTATGTTATTTAGGTGAGAGTATTATTACAATACTACCCCCTATATCAACGGAAGGTATGGATAAGGACAGTTTGCCACAGTTAATAGAGAAAACAAGAGATATCATGCAAGCCACATACAAAGAAGTTTCCAATGAAGTTCATATAACAAATAAAAATAACAATTATAGTAAAGCTAAACTGAATTAACTAAAAAAAACACATTGGTCTTCTGCCTATCATTTACATAAGTACA
>JAGJTL010000111.1:5467780-5488496 GCA_022063505.1 Calosoma granatense | reverse complement strand
AAATATATATATAAAAGTATATATATATATATATACGATATTTTTAAATATAACCAGAGGCATAGTGTACTAAATGTAATTTCCAAAATGCATCCAAACATACGTACATATGCGTATCGTATATAGGCACAATATAAGACACAAGGTCATATGCATAGGTGATTTTTTTTTATTTACATTTTTAAATGTATTCTCTACCTATTCCATTCGTTTATAATTAATGATACATGTAATATACATACATATATATATATATGTACTTGTATTTTTGTATAGTGTTATCCTAATTATACAAATTATTTATTGTACGTAGATTTATTTGTTATAATAATATTGCTCAGGATGTGTGTGTTTATAATCATATCCTTCCCAACAATTAATATAATAATAATTATTATACCTAATATGAAACAATTATTATATCTAAATATAATAATAATAACAGTGTTTTGTTATTTACATATTTGGTAAATACGAAAACTTAGTAGGCTATTAATAACTATTATTTAGGATAAATAATGAAATGACACAACAATGAAATGTTTTATTGAGAATTTTAAAATAAATGTTTACAGAAAACCATATCAAACATATGTTGTTTCACTTGTAACGTTCTACCCCCAGTGTCTGCTAAACTAATCAATATTAATCTGTCAATCTAAAGTGATCTGATAGAAATCTATGTTCACATTCGTGACCTAGTTCTTAACAACGTGCATAGCGAACATAAAGAGCAAGTATATACGAACAAGATCATTGTTTACCCATCGAGTAGCGGAAATCTAATGCGCCTGCTTGTTAGATAACACGCACGACAAGCAACGCGCACACTCCTATCTATTGATGTACAATCATACACAAAACCCGTCTTATTTACCTAATTCACACTTAATACAATTATAACAAATATCGGAAACTTATCAGTGATATTTCATAACTCAATTCGAACAACCAGAATTATGTGAAATGATAAAGAAATAATTAAAAATTAACGATAAATTGAATTATAAGCAAAACTGCGCATGCGTGTTGTATATTTTTTGCAGCTTGTTTTACATCGACGAAGTACATCAGAATTCAAAGTGGACTTTTCATTGTACCATCCGAAAGATACAATATAGTTTTCTATAGAGTAAAGCTGAGAATTATCGTTTACAATCATTGTGTGCCAAACTATTAGTAATTGATTAAGACTGTGTATAACAGTTCACAGGAATTAGCATATATTTTTTCGTATCTGACGTAATGTGTTCGGTTTGGTGTGAATCTGACTTTAGACTTCTGTAATGCGGCCATGTTCAATGTTGTACGTTGTATAGACTGGTGACAATCGGGAGTTTATCGTAGGATTTGTGTTTCTTTGCGGCCTAAAAATGGCAGGCAACACGGGAATGGAACAACTGATTCCCATTGTTAACAAATTACAAGATGCATTCACGCAACTGGGCGTGCATATGCAACTTGATCTGCCACAGATTGCCGTGGTGGGCGGACAGTCTGCGGGTAAAAGTTCTGTATTAGAGAATTTTGTCGGAAGGTAAATATATTCACATACTACTGTATTTATCAATCTATTTAGCACCAGTTGTTCATTATTGTACCGAACTGCACACATTTCATTCTAGATTGTTGTGCATGTGGTAGTAAGTTTCATTCGCACTTGAATTTAACGAACCGTTTTGACAGTTAACATTTTAGTATGAATCATAATTTCGAGGTCGTAATTATTGACCCTAGTTGTTTAATTGTTTATTATTATATATTGTACATTGGGGATCGCATTGATTTTAGAGGGCTTGTAACCTCATGTTTATGTGGGTTGAATATTGATTTTTCAATTCCATCGACATTGTTAATGATAACAAGTGTTTCTGACACACAAGTTCTTTTAGTAAGTCAGTGGGAATATACGTTCTCATATTATTCATTTAATATTTTTCGTTTCTTTATCACTCTATTCTAATTGCTAATCGCATGACTATTGTTTTGTGTGTTGTGGAGATAACAATATAACAAGTGACGTTCATCGTGTACATTTCTATTTGCAGAGACTTCCTCCCTAGAGGTTCAGGCATTGTCACTCGTCGCCCACTTATCTTGCAGTTGATAAATTCAAACACTGGTGGGTGCTATCAATTTTTAAATATTTACTCTACTCCACCCGCTGTCTTAAGTTCGCGACAAACACACACACTAATATTTCATTAAATATTAAACTATAATCAATATCAAGTTTTATCTTTCCATATATTCGACTGTGTATTTAGTTAGTTAAAAGATAATATTTTATTTTTATAATTATAAATATTTACTCGGTAACATTTCTTTATTCATTTGTAATAAAGGAACTTGCGTAACCTGTAATTATTTGTATTAACAATCGTTAGTTGTGCAAGACTGTTACATTTGATTAACAATAGTTTATTTGTAGAATATGCGGAGTTTTTACATTGTAAGGGCAAAAAATTCGTTGACTTCGATGAAGTACGGAGGGAGATCGAAGCGGAAACGGATCGTGTTACCGGAAGTAATAAAGGAATATCAAACATTCCCATTAACTTGAGGGTTTATTCACCAAATGGTATGTGACTGCACTGTAACCATGTGTAACCAATGTAATACCGTAATGGTTGTATGTATTTTTATAGTGTTAAATTTGACTCTTATCGATTTACCGGGCTTAACCAAAGTCCCGATTGGCGATCAGCCAGCCGATATTGAACAACAGATCAAATCAATGATTATGCAATTTATTAAACGCGAATCTTGTTTGATTCTTGCTGTTACGCCTGCAAATACTGATTTAGCTAATTCGGATGCTTTGAAATTGGCTAAAGAAGTTGATGTACAAGGTATAGTTCTTGCAATGTTTAACTTTATATGATTTCTTGTGACTGTGTGTAATTTGTGTGAACAGGTATTCGTACTATTGGTGTTATAACAAAGTTAGATTTGATGGATGAAGGTACGGATGCTAGAGATATTTTGGAGAATAAGTTGTTACCGTTGCGTAGAGGTTATATCGGTGTAGTGAATCGGTCACAGAAAGATATTGACGGACGTAAAGATATTAACGCTGCCCTCGCTGCCGAAAGGAAATTCTTCCTCAGGTAAATCATAAATAATAAATAATAATTAGTTCATTTACTAACTGATCTTGTGTTACAGTCATCCAGGCTACAGGCATATAGCTGATAGACTTGGTACACCGTACTTGCAGAGAATATTAAACCAACAACTCACCAATCACATCAGGGAAACACTACCTGGACTCAGAGATAAACTACAGAAACAGTTGCTCACTTTAGAGAAAGATGTGGAACAGTTTAAACATTTCAGACCGGATGATCCGGCTATTAAGACCAAAGCGATGCTCCAGTAAGTCTCTCTCATGTGTTATTCAATCAGTGAAACCATGTTTTAATTGCGATATTCTCCTTGTAGAATGATACAACAGCTACAGTCAGACTTTGAACGTACCATTGAAGGATCTGGTTCTGCTCAGATCAATACTATGGAACTGTCGGGTGGTGCTAAAATCAATAGATTGTTCCATGAACGGTTTCCGTTTGAAATAGTCAAGATGGAGTTTGATGAGAAGGAATTGCGAAGAGAAATTGCGTTTGCTATTAGAAATATCCACGGTATTAGGGTAAGTGTTTATTAATTATTGTTAAATAACAATGAAACACGCGGTATTATTTGTTTTAGGTTGGTCTGTTCACACCAGATATGGCGTTTGAAGCTATTGTTAAAAAACAGATTGCACGATTAAAAGAACCATCGTTGAAATGTGTGGATCTAGTAGTTGCTGAACTGTGCAATGTTGTACGAGTATGTACTGATAAAGTAAGTAATAATTTCTCTTCTTCATGTAAAGTCAAACTAGGTACAATATATAATGAAATATCGTAATAATTCGTTGTTCAAAAGTGTAACATCATTATTGTCTACTCTAGATGAGTCGGTATCCGAGACTTCGTGAAGAAACAGAGCGAATTATTGCTACGTATATCAGAAATCGAGAACAGTTATGTAAAGAACAGCTCATTCTACTCATCGATTGTGAACTGGCATACATGAACACCAACCATGAAGATTTTATCGGTTTTGCAAAGTAATTTACCTATTATTACGTCATTGTGTGTGGTATTCATTTTTTTTTATATATACACAGTGCGCAGAACCAGTCGGAGAATGCAGTTAAGACAGGTTCCCGTGGTGCATTGGGCAATCAGGTGATTCGTAAAGGATACATGTGTATTCACAATTTGGGAATTATGAAAGGTACATTTAAAACATCTGTCCAAGCTTATTCTTGCAGTATAATATGTTTATGCTAATAGGTGGATCACGTGACTACTGGTTCGTTTTGACTTCTGAAAACATCTCCTGGTTCAAGGATGAAGAAGAACGAGAAAAGAAGTACATGCTACCTCTGGATGGTCTCAAATTACGGGACATTGAACAGGGCTTTATGTCACGAAGACATATGTTCGCCTTGTTCAATCCAGATGGCAGGAATGTTTATAAGGTATATTTATTTGAATATTTTCTTATATTTTGTTGTATAGAGAATTCATTCGACATTAACTGTAGAGTTTTATTGATGTTATGCTGTAGGATTATAAACAATTAGAATTAAGCTGTGAAACACAAGATGACGTGGACTCCTGGAAAGCATCCTTCCTCCGAGCAGGTGTCTACCCGGAGAAGCAGACGGATCAGACCACCAATGGAGAAGAGGTATACATAAATCACACGCATATAACTCTTGTATCGATTGATTGTACTGTAAATTACCAATGCCTGTCTGTATATATCTAGATATATCTCTGTCATTCATTCATCAATTCTTTCTCTATTAGCACCGTTGTTTATTTCTCTAAACATTTATTATTTTATGTACATTATCAATACACTGAATAGCATGTTTGATTCAAGTAGTTAATTTTATGTTTGCAGACACGAAGGGCAAGTATATTCACACGTGAACTGAAAAGGCAGGATAAATTTATTTTGGTTTTCTATAACGAATATTTGCCGTTAACAACACAGGATTTCGCTTTTTTTAAATACAATACAATTATGATTTTATTCTTCGGCAATAAAACAATGAGATCTTTGGTTCTTTTTATACGGATATCATTGTTGTAGCCTAGCGCACTGCAGTGTTATTTCTACTGCATGATTTGTTGAATGATTGGTTTCTTGGTTATTTAGTTTAGTTTTTAGTTTGTATTTTTGCTGTGTATACATGCATGAACTAACCCTAACTGGTGTGTTTGTGTGTTTTGCTTCTTTGCCGCAGGGAGAAGGCTATGAGGTGGGTACGAATAACAGAAAATCGTGGCATGTCAAACACAATAAACCATTTGCGGTAAGACTCAAACATAATGAGCCACGCTTCTAATCCACACACACACACACACAAGATAAACATTCTCTCTGCTTATCATAACTCCTGTTGTACATATATGACAACTATTCTTAACGCTATAAACATATATTCATATAGTTGCTTAAACAAAAATACTCTGGAGAATATCTTACATCATTCCATAATAATAACAAACAAACATTAAACACAAAATGACATCATCTATAATTCTAGCAAATTAAAATGTGACATGTTTAGAATTAATACATACTCTAATGTAATTAATCTTGTTGAATAATATTCTCCCAAGTCTGCAGCAAGGAATAATGGTATATAATGTATTAATAATTGGATTCGTTATACAGTAATGATTGTTGTACTGTTTTGAAATAATTTGACAGATGGATGTAGTGAGGTTATGTGTATTGATTATGGACTGTGGTTCCTAATTTAGGCGGGACAAGAGGGTGGCGCTACTAGTTCTATGGATCCACAACTAGAGAGACAAGTGGAGACTATCAGGAACTTAGTGGACAGTTATATGCGTATTGTCACCAAGACAACACGAGACTTGGTACCCAAGACAATTATGATGTTGATCATCAACAATGCCAAAGATTTCATTAATGGGGAGTTGCTTGCTCATTTGTATGCGAGCGGTGATCAGGTATTTACATATTCCATAACATATTCAGTATGAATGTAATAATTGTTGTTCTTATTTAAAGTCGCAAATGATGGAAGAAAGTCCAGAAGAAGCTCAGAAACGTGAAGAAATGTTACGTATGTACCACGCGTGTAAAGAGGCTATGCGTATCATTGGTGATGTATCTATGGCAACGGTGTCCACACCTGTACCGCCTCCAGTTAAAAATGATTGGTTGGCCAGCGGCTTGGACAATCCGCGACTATCTCCACCGAGTCCTGGTGGTCCGAGGAGAGCAGCACCTAATATGGCTGCAGTTGGTACTACTGGTAAACTGTCACACGTCTGTCAAGTGTTTATATAGTGAACATAATATGTTATGTATAGGTTCACTGGGTGGTTCACGTGCACCACCTCCACCACCAGCTTCTGGACGGCCTGCACCGGCGATACCGAACAGACCAGGTGGCGGTGCACCTCCTATGCCCCCTGGCCGGCCCCAGGGACAAGGACTTCCTGCGCCACTCATTCCTTCGTAAGTATAACTATTTTTATACTCAGTCTTTAGTTGAATTATCGCTTTAAGTCATAGTGACAGTTGTTGTATGTTTTGTTGCGTTCTATTTTTGTTCCATTACTACACACCGATATTGCTATTATTTAGTCGTACCGCAGCCAATATTGAGGTTGTGGTTTCTGTTCACAGGAGGCGTTAACTACTAACCATCTTGGCCTCATTAATCAATCAATCAATCGACCTTTCCATTATGTTATGTAAAGTAAAATACTGTTAAACATTCACGTACATATTGTACATGTAGAGAAACTAACCTTACCTGTCATAATACTTAACCTGTTGTTGCTTGATATTCCATTCTCTCTCTCTCACACACACACATACACGTATATACTATCTGTCTGTTTACTTAAATCTTTCGCTTGTTTGAAACTGCGTTCTATATAACTGCATTGTATATTTGTATAAAAATAATCTGTTGAATCTGTTTACTATCAGACGTTACTAGTTTCTTCATTGATTTTCTATTGAATTTACTTTTAAATTACACTGAAACAGATGTATAAAAGTAAATTTGTTAAATTATATATAGAAGAGAGTGTTGTGTAGTTTGTAATTACATAGTACCAGTACTATGTATTACATGTTTGTACTGTGTAATTACATTAGTGTATATGTATAAATGACACATGTCATACTGAAATGTATGATAATTTAGTCCGATATCTTATCGCCGCTGATATCATATGATGTATGTATAGTCGTCCGGGCGGTGGGGGCGGCATTCAGGTGCCCCAGAGGGTGCAACAGGCCGTCGGACAAGCGGTCACACAGGCTGCAGTCAACGAGCTGGCCAACGCCTTCAAGTTCAAGTAATTCTACTTCCATTATCCCATACATCAAATCAGTTTATCATTCAATAATCATAAATATTAGCGATATGTTTGTACCAACAATTACTACTACTTACTAACCCATTACATAATCATATGAACGTTGTTGTATCTGCAATCTAGTGAATACATTCAGACTTATATCATTAAACGTCACCAGTGTCTGGTATGCATGATTACATCAGTAAACAAGTCTAAACCAGCCATTTCAACATCTCAATAACTGAATGTATTCATCTTAATTGAAAGTATGGCATGTGTTTGCATTTATATTAACATAAATTAACAACACGACGACCACCACCAATACAGGAACATATATCTGTACCGTTAGAGATTATTATATACTTATCATGTCTCATTTACCAACTAATATGATTCTATAGTATATTCTCCATAAATGTCCTGCATTACATAACCATATAAACATATACCTATGATTGATTGTAAAAGAACAAACTGTTGACACTATATCTGAAGAACTTCTAACCTAACTTATCGTTTCAACATGGAACATTTCATATAAGTACAATACGAATTTAACAAAAAGGGAAAAATGTTGAAAGTTTTATTGTAATTTTTGATAAACAATTCTGATTCTCGGGCGTTCATTCACGCACACATTATAAACAAAAGATCTTCCGCAATAGTTCAGAACAGTTCATAATTCATCACCAGATAATAATAATAATAATGGTAAATTAATGACAAGTATGTAATTGTCAAATGAGAAAAATCTGTATTCACCAAACATAGTGACACACTGTAGATTTTGGCTTTTCAATATAATAATAATAATAATAAAATACTTAACGTTAATGTTGTTGAGATGTTAACTAATTAATAATAATAATTCATAAATTAATTGATCAATGATGATGATGAGAACAATTAGCAGCTGCACCAATTACGAAACAAAGAAATTAATCAATCATTGATTAGTATGGTTGCACATAGTTACTTAGCATGCATAGGGAGCTTCAGGAGTTGCTACGTAGTTAACTAGTTGTGGATGTTTCACAAATGCATATCAAAAACACCAGTGACAGATATAAACATTACGTTATATACATTGTAATATCATTGCGTTACGCGCGACCAGCAAAATAATGATGCGTTCACGTAGAGATTCCGTTATGAGCTAGTTTCATTGATATCATGTCAATTATATATAAAAAGACCACAATACACACACACACACACACACACAACAAGTGCAAGTTATAACCTGAGACAGTTTGCACAACAATACAAACATTAGAAATATGATTAGTGAGTTGCGCATTTTCAAGCTATTTAAATACCGGCAGAATTGTATTGTTTATTTGACACATAAGATGGTGCTGTACTATATTTAGTTTCGCAGAAAAGAGGTATTTATATATATATATAAAGAAAAAACTCACATATATTTGAACTTGAATATGTTTGTAAAGTAATAGGAGTGTCATAAAATGACAAGCAGTCTTGCCTACTTGATCTCTGTGTAATATTTGTAACTGCGCATGCCTCGCGCACTTAAGACACGCATGCGCTTTGAACGACAACTGATTTGCTTATACCATTCGCTATATAGTTCTCTTTTGTTTCATTTCTCTCTCTCTGTCTCTCTTGTTCTCTCATACCTGTATAATATAAAGTATATACATATTATTAGACACGTTTCGCATTTTACATACATATATATACATAAAATATGATACAGTTTTGCAATAATTGTATAGCATTCGCTGTTGTTATTATGTAAAGTATTATATATATATAAAAGGTAAAAAAATTAAAACAAGTTATCTCTTTGTATGTATGTATATACAAAGGATCAATGTGTGTGTAGTGAGTTACTAGTCACTTACTATATAAAAAGTGATATTTTCTTCAATTACTATATATGTACTCACACACAGCTAAAAGACATATATTAACATCATAGTTGCAAGGGTTAGATTTTAGAAACAAACTATAAAATGCTTGCCACCAACCATTACACATACATACACACACACACACACACACACATATATATATATGCTCTGTTATGTACCTAGGTAGCTACATGAGATTACAAGTAATAATATTTCATTGTAACCCTCGCCCCCTCAATGTTATGTTCCATATTATTATTATTATTGAGTACATTCTCTGCAAAAACCGATGCGCCAATATGTTGAATGTGATATTTTGATAATTGTGTAATACTTTCAGTTATATTGTTGACAAGGTTTGTTAATATCAGATAATAAAGTACAACGGACACTGATTTTGGAAGAATACACTTACTACACAGATACATACATATACACACATGTTTACACCGAATATATAAATATGTGCACGGTGTTACACATATAACAACACATACAGTAAATGATAATATGATGATGTAACACCGTTCTTCCAAAATGAGTGATCATTTCAAGAAAAATAAAATGGTGCATGATATTCGTGCATATATCTACCGTTACTTATGTAGTATATATATATCTAAATGTGTAAATATAGAACTAATCCCCTTGAAGACAAAAAATTTATTAACAGTTTTTCGAAAAACTTCCTCCTATATGCAAATATTCTTACAGTTGTTCGGTTTCTTTTACTGTATGTATGTTTGTGCTTTTATTTGTCGTTTGTTGTTTGATTTAATGCCAGTATTACTAACGTCAACTGAAATTAGTAGTTGTTCTACATTCTTATTTCTTCTTCTTTTCATCTTGGTGATTGGATTTTGACACATCACAGTATGTATATCCTAACTTTATCGCTGTCTCGTCTCTCTCTCTCTGTCTTTGTTCTGTTGTTTAGTTGCGTGTTTGTTTTTATTGGTTACGTTCTAGAATTTAATGGGGTGCGCTGAATTTTGTTTTCCAGTCGTCCTGTACCTAGCATCCCCCCGCGGATACCGGAGAGGCCGTATAGCAGCGGGAAACCAAGCTAGTGTCACACATAGTTACGCTGTGAATTTGTTTGATTTGGGACCAATGAAACACACACGGTGCGTGCGTGCGTGCGTGTACACACGACTACTCAAATGTATTATTATTGAACGCAGAGTTGACGGTTGGTGAATTGTGTTGACTGCAACTTCTTCTTCTACTTGTTCAATGAAGTATTTTTTTTGTAATTATTGTTTCACTGTACATAGTTATATACATAAGTGCGAGTTTAGTATGGCTGCTCAGTTTTTTTTCTGTTGTAAATCACCTACATGTTTTAAATATTTTTTCATAGTTCGGTAACACCAAATAACGTACGGTACATTTCTACATCTACAGTTTTGTGATGTAATAATTTTCTATTTACTATATATCTCAGGTGTGACACATATATTTTGATTTCGTTTTGGTAAACTATTGTGCTAGTCATGAATTCACAGATGATGGAAAAACAACCGTAATTAATTAATTAAGCGTTTACACTTACACATCTTGATTGGCAAATCAGTGAAACAGAAAACTCGTGATTTTACACGTCCATCGTATTTTAACAAACAATCTTTTGTGTATTTATGTATAAATTTAGTATAATTTTAATAAAATTATTTAATTTACACATACCTATATATATGTATAATAACGTACGAATTTGTAAAAAACAGTTTCTAATTTCTAATACATATACGTCGAAGAGATATTCGATAATAAATTCTAAATATTTTCTTTAGTTTTTCATAGTTATTTTCTGTGCTAGTACTTAGAAGAAACACATTAGGAAAATTCTAAAATTTATTTAATATTTTACAATATGGTGGCTATATAAATTAATTCTGTTCAAATGTGTAATGTTTTTTGCCATCGGCAGGTAATTGTCTGGGCAAGACAGGTCTGAACATGCGCATTTTCTCCAAATAGAGATAGACAGCACCACAGCCAAACATAACACCGAAAAATGCCAAACATTGTTTCCACATTGGAAACCGGAGCCGAGCGGATACATCATAACGATCTTCACCGATCATCTCCATATGTACATGAACCTAAATAGTAACAACACACCTAGTCAGACACAAGTTTTAATCGCAAACATTGCACATTTGACATACCGGTTCGTTAAAGTTACGTTTAAGTTCAGGGAAATCATACGGATAGTACGGATCTTTCTGATCAGTTGAAATAAGTGGAAGTTTAGGATAATCTCCATGACCCATACCATCATCTGGATATGGTTCATATTCTGCTGGTGCCAGCCCATATTTCTTAGCTGCTGCAGCTCTTTCTTCAGCTGTCTGAGGATATGGACCAGGTTTGAAGTCCTTGTTCCAATCTACATACAAAACAATGTTACATAACCTTAGTTGAATATTATGGCATAGCGATTCGCAAATATAGTATATAGATAATAATAAATATAACTTACGGTTCCTCACAGCAGTAAAAGTAACTGCTGGATTCTTTAAACATATTTTTGACAACTGACCAACTTTTATTAAAGAGGCCATCTTTCAAGTTTGCTCTGGCCTACTGCAAAATTGACACCGATATCTAGCGCTGAGTTCAGTAAGTTATAAAATGTTTGCCGGCTGCGTTCATAATTACTGATTGTGACATTTAAATTATTCGAACAGAAGAATATATAATTTATTTATTTGATCAATTATATAATATCCAGTGGTTTTAAGTTTTATAATTTCCACAAACATTTTTGTATATATTCTATAATTCAACATAGTGAACTGGATAGTTGGAACGCAACCACTGAAAATGTGTAAAGGGTGGTATTGAGTATAGCCAACTGTCAAACTCCCAGTTGTGTGTGTAGATAAGATGCGTGTGTGAGAATAAACTGCATTGTATTGATTATCATAAACTTAATTTTTTACTTAACACTTATTAATAGATTAGTGACATTACGCCACACAAGTAGATAAAATTTAAAAATAGCGTAAGTGGTTTAACCACGGCCTAACAGTTACTGCCTTCCACAGTTTGTGTCTTTCGAATCACAGAGAAAGCTGCGAAAATGGCGCTTAAAGCTCAAGTTGGACAAAGTAAGTATTTTTCTATAATAAATCATGTATACCAAGTACAAGATTCGAATGTAGAATTATTGTTTCATCTTATTTTGTTCTTTTTATGACATCATTCTGGGTGTATCTAAGTATGCTCCACCCATCATATTTGACAGATGTCATAACATGATTTTTTACTTATTTTCTCTGATAACTAACTTTCTTGAGAGTGATCTGTAATGATCTAATCTCCACATAATCTATAAACTATGCGTATTGTTGTAAGATTTTATTACGCATTTTCGTTGTATCGATTATTTCCTTGATGGTCATTTAAATATGTTGAAGTGGGGGGTGGGGGGATTAGTCGATATGTAACATGGCTGTTTAAAATGTAGCGGGAATCGGATCACATTTATTTCCAGCACATGACTCATGTAGTTTTAATTTAATTACAGAGATTATGAATGAAGTGATTCGTTACAAACAGGTGAAGAAGAATGGACCGCCGGGTCATAATGTTGAATGGCGTGTGCTGGTTGTTGATCAGCTGGCAATGCGTATGGTTTCAGCTTGTTGCAAAATGCATGATATATCAGCAGAAGGCATTACTTGTAAGTATCTACACACACATATATACATAGTTCTTATTAGATTCTTATTAGTATAATTTGTATATTGAACAGTGGTTGAAGATATTCACAAAAAACGGGAGCCTTTATCGACAATGGAATCGGTGTATTTAATTACACCGTGTGAAAAATCTGTCCATGCTTTGATGCAGGACTTTGCAATGCCGAACCGTGCTATGTATAGAGCGGCACATGTGTTCTTTACAGAAGGTAATGTATTGCCTACATGTTACATGTATTTATTTTCAAATTGAAGTGTACTATTTACTGATGGGTCATTTTATTTAGCTTGTCCCGACGAATTGTTTAATACTTTAAGCCATGCGCCTGTAGCGAAATATATCCGAACACTTAAAGAAATCAACATAGCATTTATTCCGTACGAAGAACAGGTACATGAATATCGCTTGTTTGACAAAAGTTTGCGGTGTTGGAAAAACAGCTTGGTTCATGGGGTTGCAGTTAATCACTAATCATGTTGTGTTATGTCTGCAAAAGTTCCACGACTTTTGGTTCATTAATAATTCGTAATATTAATATATAACTTGTCGTTTAACATTTTCAACAATAAAATGATCAAGACAGCCTTGTTATAACTAACAAAAGATGTTTAAGTTAGAAACAACGAATCGTACGGTTTCATTCACTGTTGTATATACAAGTATATGTACACATGTGTTTCTTTCATTGTGGTTTGTGATGATTGATAATTTGTTGTTTTGTCCTTTGCGTGTGTGACAGTGTGTCCAGAAGAGTTATTCAATGAGCTGTGCAAGTCATGCGCTGCAAAGAAAATAAAAACACTGAAGGAAATCAACATTGCGTTCTTACCATATGAGTCACAGGTGTGTGTGTGTGTGCTTGTCGCTTACTGCTTTACCAACCTCACAACATACATTTTAGCTTTCATTTCTGTTTATTTGTAATATATAATATTGCTGTACATAACATATAATAATATTGTATATACACTTTTCCACGTCATGTCAGTTTGCTTGCTTTCAGTTATTATTAATTCTTTGTCATATAACAATCAATAAACATTATTTTAACCTAGCTTTTTGTTCATTGTACATTTGGTGACATCTGAATATCTAACCTGTAATGACGAATGTTGATGTCATTGTTTAACCAGGTATTTTCGCTGGATTCACCTGAAACATTCCAGTGCATGTACAATCCGTCATTGATATCTGCGCGGAATGCAAATATGGAACGTATGGCTGAACAGATAGCCACATTGTGTGCTACACTTGGCGAATATCCATCAGTTAGATATCGCGCGTACGTTTTATTATAACCTTCTAATATTGACACTGTCTACAGTTTAATTTCCTTACAGTGATTGGGAACGAAATGTTGAATTAGCTCAGCTAGTACAACAGAAACTGGACGCGTACAAAGCTGACGAACCAACCATGGGCGAGGGACCGGAAAAGGCTCGTTCACAACTGTTGATTCTGGATCGTGGCTTTGATTGTGTATCTCCGTTATTGCATGAATTGACACTGCAAGCTATGGCATATGATTTATTGCCAATTGAAAATGATGTTTACAAGTAATAATGCCAGTATATTTAAAATACTTTCTTCTTTTCACAGTACATTTATTTAACTTATATGGAACTATGTTAATAAGTATTTATTAGATGATGTTATGTTCATAAATATCCATTCTAGATATGAAGCAAGTGCTGGGCAAACAAAGGAAGTTCTTCTAGATGAAAACGATGAATTATGGGTAGATTTGCGGCATCAGCATATTGCTGTAGTGTCACAGAATGTCACGAAAAACTTGAAAAAGTTCACCGATTCCAAACGTATGCCGCAAGGAGATAAACAATCAATGAGAGATCTGTCGCAGATGATTAAAAAGATGCCACAATATCAGAAAGAATTATCGAAGTATGCTACGCATTTACATTTGGCTGAGGATTGTATGAAAGCGTATCAAGGATATGTGGACAAGTTATGTAAAGTTGAACAAGTAAGTTATACAATCCATTTTAGCATTATGTAAATAAATAATTACATTCTTTACATTTCTGCAGGATCTGGCTATGGGTACAGATGCTGAAGGTGAAAAAATCAAGGATCACATGCGTAACATTGTGCCTATTCTACTCGACACCAAAATCACTAATCCCTATGATAAGATGCGTATCATAGCCCTGTATGTGATGTCGAAAAATGGTATCTCTGATGAGAATCTCACCAAATTAGTGACGCACGCTCAGATCCAGGAGAAGCAAGTGATTGCTAACCTAGCACATTTGGGACTTAATGTGATCGTTGATGTATGTTAATTGGGGTACGTGGAGATTTATGAAGTTATTTATGATTGATTAATTATAGGGTGGCACCAGGAGAAAACCTTATTCTGTACCGCGCAAGGAACGTATTACAGAACAAACTTACCAAATGTCACGGTGGACTCCGATATTGAAAGATATCATTGAGGATTGTATCGATGACAAATTGGATCAGAGACATTTCCCATTCTTGGCCGGTAGAGCTCAGAGCAGTGGCTACCATGCTCCAACAAGGTTAGTATGATAATTGAGGGTATATTGTACATGTGTGCCAATACTGAAACAATTACTTCGAATGAGTTTAATGTTTCACATTCCTAGTGCCCGATACGGTCACTGGCACAAGGACAAGGGACAACAGACGGTGAAGAATGTACCACGGATGTTAGTGTTCGTGGTAGGCGGTGTATCCTTCTCTGAGATACGATGCGGTTACGAAGTGACAAATGCAGTGAAAAACTGGGAGGTAATCGTCGGTTCCTCTCACATCCTAACTCCAGAAGGTTTTCTCAGCGATCTGGCAACGCTGAGCAACTAGAAATCACTGAAAAAAGTCTCCTTCTATTTCCCGAATGACATCTGACATTAGCTACTTACCTTAACCTAATTATGTGTCATGTCTCGTTCACTTACATAGCCTGTGAATTATTGCATTTTCTTATTGTGTACGTACGTACTTTGCGCAAGGAAATTACTTTGTAATTTACACAAACATTCCAGCAATGGCGGCAGTCGGCATGTTGTTTTGTAAACTATTGTGTTTTGTGTTCATTTATTCATACATATTTTATAGTCGTATGTGCGGAAGATGAAGAAGAAGAAGAAGTGTTTGTGTAAATTATGAATGTGTCAACTGTATTCCAATGTTTAATATGGCAGTTTGTTTGGCAGCGGTCCTGTTATGAAATACAGTTGTGCTGTTCTAAATAATCTTTTGATTGATAAGTACAGTAATGTTTCCACATGATCTATGATGGTGTAGATCAGCCTTCTTATATTGTATATACAAGTGTATAGGTAGTTGTGCTTGGTGTAATTATGGTCACGTGAAGCAGGTACATATTGCTTGCGCTGCCAGTCAAATGTTTTATAAATATATATTTCTCCTTAATTATTTACCAAATGTAGCATCTAATTACGTACTAAGTAGCACCGTAACAGCATTTAGTTATTTTAAAATACAAACCTGGTTTGTAGATTTTATATAACAGTTATTTAATAACATTTTAATATAATTTAATCCTATTATTAGATACTGTCAACATAATGAGAATTTCCCTGTCTGTAATTGGCTGCATATATATTTCTGTATTGAATTACTGAACAAGCAATATTGAGTAATTATCGAATGTGTGTCTATTCGTAATATACTATATACTACGTACGTGTTAATTAACTTTAAAAGATGAATTATCTTTAGAATAGATTAGAATTATATCTATATATATAACGTTGTTATCTATATTCAGAATATTAGCGACAATACTGTAACTGAAATTTTGTTCTTGTTATAATATAAATTAGTTATTTGTTTAAAGTATTTCAGGTGTCTTCTAGCAAACAGTGAGATTCTATTATAATTACTGAAAAAAGAGTGTCAATTGAAAATTATCAAATAAATTGTATAATAGCACATTTCTACAGTACTTTATTTAAAAATTGTTCCTAATATGAAACCTTTATAATCATAAAATTACATTACGAAACGCACTATGTGTTTCTTGATATGAAGGAAAGGATGAATATTTGGGAATATTTTGATCTGAAGTTTATGTTGGTATTTCTGAATCATTTTAAATAAATTGAGCTCTCAACTACAAGGTCAAATCTGTCAATGTTTGTTGTAGGTGTTTTGATTAAATGAATACTTATGGATCTTAAAAATATATGTAGAGTTTGTTTAGATGAGAAAAAAGTGTTAAATTCTTTGTTTGGTGCTTCCGTAGCGAAAATGGTAATGGCTTGTGCATCTGTAATTGTGAGTATTGACACATGTCTGTGTTAATTACTTTCCAATTGATAAGTTGTATGAAACTGTACTCAAAATTGCAGGTGATAGAAGGTGATGGATTGCCTGATAAAATATGTACACAGTGTACGTTGATGGTAAGTCGTGCGTTTCGTTTTAAACAGTTGTGTGAAAAATCCAACGCTACACTTCAAGAGTATATAAACAGTACTCGTTTAACTAATGAAATATCTGAAATTAAATCGGAATTGTTATTGGTCGACAATAGTTTAGTCAATGAACATTGTTCCGTGTACACTGACATATTCTTGAAAACAAATTCTGCATTGGAAGATCCTTTAATGGTAGATCATTCTGGTCTCACTGCAGGTATAATTTACCGTACAGTTTATGCCGTGATGAATATTACAATATTATTGTTGATAGATGTGTCTGTTTTGGAAGCCACAATGCAAACAATGACTGAACATTGTCTGCCTTCGTTATGGAACATGAAACGTAGTACAGATTATATTACTGAATCTGCGGATAATTTAAATAATTACTGTCCACTGCAGGACATAGGAATAAGTAAACAAGGTATTTTAATTTGACTTGTATATATTATTTTAACAATGACACGATGCATATGTTATTTCGTGCAGATAATTGGAATTCGGAGATAAAAAATGACATACAAGATATCGATTCATCGTCTTACAATAAATCTTATATTGATTTAGATGTTTCATCAAGACTAGTGAATGAAAATCGTTTGAAAGAAGGAAATAAATCTATTAACTGCGAGGTTGGACATATTTTTATTACATTTGTATGTTACTTTGTCTAGAATTTAATGTTTTAGATATGTGGGGAGAAATTTTTAGATGCAAAAAGTTTGAAAAGACATTTTAAAGTTCATCAAATGCAGGACAAGGCTGTGGAAAAAAGATACATGTGCAGTGTATGTGGAAAAAGGTTATCATACTTTATATATGTAATAAATATATGCAAATTAAAATATTGCATGTTTGTTATACATAAAAATGAGAATGGTTTCGTGTTTCGTAGAAAGGAAACAAATTGGTTTGAATAAATATATAATAATTACTTTTTAATACATATTTATAAATGAGGCATTTATTTGAAAAAGATGCAAACAGAATAAACTATTGTTAATGATTCATTAAAATGAAACATCTGTGAGAAAACGTTTACAAAAAAAACATTTTGAACAAAAATATCTTTATTCAGTTTTGAGAATAAGTTTTATATAAATATTAATACGCAGACCGTAAAAGATATTTATTGCTTGTTACTTATTTATTTTTATTTTATTAAACTGTATTACATAAAACTGCATATTGCCATAAAAATAGCTTTAATTTTAATATAACAAAACGTTGTGTGGAATACATGTAATTAATTATACAGGTACAAAGAGAATAAACTACTGTTGATACATATGCGGACACATACTGGAGAACGACCATTAAAATGCAACATTTGTGAAAAAACATTTGCATTACCGAGCAGCTTACAGCGGCACCGACTCATTCATGACACGGAAAAAAAGCATAAATGTTCTATTTGTGAAAAAACATTTAATCAAACAACAAATTATAAGAAACACATGCGTGTACATACAGGTATAATTACTGTACTTCATTCAAAGGATAACCAAATATATCATATCATCTGTTCTCTAGGAGAGAAATCTTTCGTATGTACATTGTGCGGCAAGAATTTTGCATCAAAGATAAACTTGGAAAATCATTATAAAACGCACACGGGAGATAAACCATTTGCCTGTTCGCAGTGTTGTATGACATTTACTAGTAAGTAGTAAAGTCTTCAACGAAACTTATTTCTGATCAGTTGCATTTTAGCCAAGGGACAACTGAGTAAACATCATGGTAGACATGCGGGTGAGAAGAGATATTTGTGTACGCATTGCGGTCGACCATTCCGTACGAAAGACACACGGGATACACATATGCGTTATCATACAGGCGAACGACCATATGCATGTACACTGTGTCCTAAACGGTATATAGCAAAGAATCATCTACGTGAACATATGTTTAGCCATACAGGGGAACGAAGGTAATGTGTACATGAATCAAACAGAACAATAGAGCAACGAAATATTGTGCTTGTTACAGACATCAATGTACAGTTTGTAATAAATTATTTATGCAAAGACGTCATGTGACATTACACATGCACACGCATACCGGACATCGGCCCTATTCATGTCTCATCTGTGGTCGACGATTCGCCCATCCCGGCTCACTTTCTACCCACATCAAAACACACAAAAAATAAATATTTATTCATAATATACCACGCAACTCATTAAACTATGTATATTCCATGTATTTATTTGAAACAAATAAACATTTTTCTTACCTCGTATAATTTTATTACCAATTGTATATGCGTGTGTGTGTGTGTGTGTGTGTACATAAGGAAAGTGTGCTTTTTTATGCGTCAGCCAATGTCAAATATAATCTCATTATTTGACTGATGATAAGAACACTTTTATTTACTTATCACGTATATTTATCTGCGGTAATGGGTAAAATAGCAAAACTATAAAGTAGTACAAGTGCAGAGTGGTTGTGTCACGTACAAGCATAACTATGCAAAACGATAAAGAAATTATTAAAATAGCAATAAAAGTCAACAGTGAAACACATTTACATGATCTACCAAAAACACATACGTTGCAAGACTTCATAAATGATGTATGTCAGGAACATGAGGTATGTCGGAAAATGAATGTCATGTCACAGCACAGATACGACTAGGTGTAACAATAATTTATCGTTTTTCCCTTTTCAAACAGAAAAATACTAAAATTTCATGGGGCTTCAAGTTTAATCACACAGTTGGGTTGATGGATGATAAACTTGCCAATAAATATGTAACGGAAAGTAATTTTGGAGAGGTGCAAAATGGATGTATCCTTAGCATGGTCCCTTCCATTGACTATATGTTAAGTTATATCTTTCGTGAATTCGATCCAGTGTTTATCAAGGAGAAGTTACGTTACCTTGAGGAGATGTGTGATGATGTTGCATGTATAGAAAAAATGAGTAAGATCTACTGTATTGTTGATCTGTTGAATAGATATTAACAGAACGAAATGATTGTAGAACAAAACAAGCAGCACAATGAAATTCCTACCTTCGCAGTACAAGTTAAAGGTGAAGATGTTGAGTACTGTTTGAAATCATTAAATAAAATCATATCTCACGGAGTAATTCCTTCGATACCCATTCAGTTTATTGAGTTTTTAGTAAAGATTATAAAATCTGGTGATCACGTATCGAATACGATTCATTCGATGGAATTATTGACACAATTATTAAATGTTAATGCTAATTATTTACAAGTATTTAAAGATCAGGTAATCAGTATAAACATATATATATATATATA
>JAGJTL010000111.1:5450511-5467732 GCA_022063505.1 Calosoma granatense | reverse complement strand
CACCCTACTTTTGGCGAGATGATAATCTGAAATTACAATTAAATACATTAGCTTTACTAAATAATATTGTCGACAACAGTACTGACACTGATAAAGATAAAATTATCGAAGAAATGAAGTCAGATAAGAACAGAAATATTATATTTAAACACGTTATTTCTAATGGTAAAAAAGATACAAATATCGCTCATCAACTATATGTTTATCAATCGCACATTCTCAGGTAAATCAAACGCTGCTAATTTACATTATATATTAATACACATTTATTATTTCATTTCCAGTTCATACTATGTGTTTCTTAATCAAGATATTCGTTCCAAGAATGATTATGCAGATATTTTAGATGAGAATGAATCAAACCGTCGAAATACTATGATTGATTTTGAAGAAAAACAAGTTCGCAGTAGAACGAATACTATTAGCTCCGAGAGTTCCAACGAAATAATGTAAATTAAAACGTTATTTTAGTATTTTCGAAACTAATCGGTGCTTAATCAATTTTAGTTTGAGCAGAGAACAAAGTATTGATGAAATGGACACTACAATTTTGCGGAACAAATCACAGTCTTTGCAGTCTATATCATCGATTATAATATTATCACATTTGACAATTAACTGCATGGGTATATTATTTTGTTGTTCGTGATTGAGAATGAATTACTAATAGTTTGTTGTTTTTTAGAGTATTATAAAAAGAAGTATCAGAAAAACTATACAATGTCTGTACTTGAAGCACAGTATTATCCTGGATTTTATACAATATGCGATCAGTAAGTTAACAGAATGTCATGTTAATTATTCATACAGTATTCAGCGTACAAGTCTTAAAACATTTATGATATGATGCTCGTGTATTCATAATTTAATGAGTTTTTTTGTGTCTAACAAAATTTAAGACAGACATGATATGGGAATGCCTTTAAAATTAGATATTGTATTAAATTTAATAATCCCATTCACGTACTTGCATGTATAATACATGGTACTATACAATAATAGAAAATATTTGTACGTGGGAAAAGTAATTCTGCATGAGTGAAAATGAAACAGAGAAATGAATAGTTATGCATGTCTGGAAATGATAGTTTTTTTCTAAACATGTCTTGAATATATGTTTTAGAATAGTACGTATGTTATGTGACGTATTACATATAGGAAAAGAACGGGATAAAAATTGTTCGATGGTTGTTCCGATATTATTTCACCCTAAAGAAAAATCGCCGTTCTTTGAGGAATTATTTTGTCGTGCTGTTTGGTTATTGGCGAAAACAAGAAGAGAAATGAAGGCGAGAGTCGATGAAGATCATGAGAAAGTATACTATCAATATGTAATACTTAATAGTAAATTACATAGAAATAATTATTTTTAAGGTACTAAATGTATTAAAAGAACAAATTCATATAACATTGAAATCTTGGCCGCTAAAATACACAGAACTGACGAATAAATTGAAAACAGTATCATATAAAGAAGTATTTGACATATGGGAGGTGAGATAGTGAACTTATAAGTTAGTATCATTATTGAACATATGTTTATTTAGATTGAAAGAGCAAAACAGTGGGAAGAATCTCTTCAGTTATCACCTAGTATACAACAATTAAAAACAAAAATGTTACCCGGCGTTGAAGAATTGATTCGTGAACAACGAATGCAAGTTTTGAAAAAAGGCGAATGTTTTCCGAAACTACCAGAGAAGGTAAATATATTTCATTATTATTAAAATGCTGTTATAGTTTTGGTATCTTGCAGAGAGGCAAACAGCTGTATTGGTACATATATTTGACACAAAATAATCAAAAGTTCCAATACGGTGACTATGATCCTGATACACAGAAATATATGTCAAAGAAAAGTGAAGTAGCAGTTTCACAAATTGCACACGTTGTTACTGGTAAACAATCACCACATGTCAAAGATCATAGGTTAGAAACAGCAACTTTATTCGCTTGAATGCTTAGTACATTAATAAATTTCTAGAGTCAAAAGAATCGAACTGTTTTCAAGATGTTTCTCATTATTTTTAAAAGATGAGGGTATGATAGATTTCTTAGCACATGACGATACAACAGCACAATATTGGATTGATGGTTTACATTTACTTTTAGGTAAGTATTTATTATACATATATCAAGTTAAATTGATACAAATATAAGGAATAATTAACATTGTATTTGTAGGTAAACCTGCTGTTAGTGAGAAATATCGAAGTGAGAAAAATGTTTTGTTAAATATGGAAGTAAATTTACATTTACTAGATTTACAAAATGTTCCTTTGCCAAAAGAACCACCAGTGGTCCCACCATTACCCCCGGATTGTATGAAACCCGCGTTACCTCCCAAATCACCGAGTTTAGAACAAGCTATAAGAAAAACAGTTGTGTACAAAAAACCTTTAAATATTTATTAAAACATGTATATTCGTAGAAATAAATAAAACAGATTATAATTTTATTATACATAGGTATGTGAACCTACGTCATTTTTGCAATAAAATTTTATCCGCTTTTTATTTAAATTTACAGAAGCGCATACGTAAACGATTATTTGCGCACAAGTGAAGTTCGGTGCAGTTGCGCATTTGTGACAGTTAAGAGGGTAAAGTATATCTTGTTCTCTCTTTAGAACTGTCAAAATATGTAAGAATGTTGTTGCGTGTTTAGTGTTTAATTATATTTATATTATTTCACATTTTCTTAAACCGGTGTACGTAATACTGAAATATGTGGGGCGAAATAGCTGAAACACAAGCGGACAATGAATCTCAAACCGCACAAGCTGTAGATTTGTCACCAATAATAGAACAATCTCGACAAAAAGATTGTTTAGCCATGTACCAAATATCTAGTTGTGTAAATGAAACACGAGAAATCAAGTAAGCTTGTTGCTTTTTTGTGGAGAATGGTAATGAGTGTAAAACAATGATTATTTTTCAGTCTCCCGTCAATGGATCCACGTATGTTGTATGCAGCTGCCTTACACAATTATATTAGTACAATGACAAATGTTATCGAAGATGCTGAATTGGCTGTTGAATATAACTTGGTAATGCCTGCAGAAATGCCAGCTCTAGAAGTCCCAGATCCACCACTTGTAACTACTAACATTGTTACAAGAAAACCCATTCATTTTCTCGATAAAGAATACAGGTACAAAACACTAACCTGTATTAACACTCAACATTTCAAATACGAGTAAATAAAGTATATTTACGCGTGGATATTTCATTTAATTCTAAAAATCATATACAAATAAGAAATAATAAATGTTTACAAATAAATGTTAAAGATATTTACGGATGTATTTGTAAACATTTGCGTAATGTTGATGATTCCGTCAGCAAAACGCATTTCGAAAATAAGTAATGTTTATTTATTATTGTGATTTATTTTTTCATAGTTCATTTTCGATGGGGTTCGGTAAAAATCCCCCTGTGTTAAGTGAATCAACCCGAAAACAAGTGGAAACACAATGTGTTGCAACAATGCTGGCACATATAGGATTTATGAGTAAGTGAAATGAAAATATTTTAAATAAACACAACATAGTTTGTTATTTATTTATTTTTTAGCTGCAAATGCGTCAGTGTTGGATATTTTAACAGACGTATTTGGTATTTTTATGGAGAAAATTTGCAAGGAATTGCGATGTGCAAATGATTCGCTTTTGACAGGTGAATCATCTGGATTTTCAGTAAGTTAGAAATGTTCTACAATCAAACGAATATTATTTGTTTATTATTTATGGTTACCTTAGGATATAATTGAACAAGTTTTGATGCAAATTGGATTAGGAGGAGTGCGTGGAATATGTGAATATTATGAGAGAAAAATTAAAAGATACGAGGAAGTATTGAAAGAAAGATGTCAGGGCGTTGCATCTAGATATGACTTGTTAGTTGCTCCTGGTAATATGCAAATAGAGTGTAAAACGGAAAGGTACAATTAAGAAATATTCTATCTGAATTATTTATGTTCATTATAATTGTTTTCTTTGCAATTCATAGAGTGGATGATATAGATAATGAAGATATACCAGAAGTGCATTTCACAAGTGAAGAAGGTTATCTTCAACCGTTTCTCGAGTCAGGTTTTCAAATGTTGAATAGTTTAGAAGAAGGCCAATTATAATTTAAAAGGTACTGTTTATAAGTGTAGATAATGTTATTTTCTTTTTTTATTTTATACTTTTGATAACTAAACCGTCACATATTGTGAAATGTATATAAACAAATAAATTACCTACTTATATGAATATTTTTTAATTACTTAACTTTAACACGAAAGTGTTTTTTACGCGTGCGGTAAAAAAATATTATTTCATTCATAAAAAGATCATAAATAAAAAAGATAAATGTGTACACTAATAAAGTCATAAAAGTGTATTGTGACATTTAGTGAATATTACGTTGCAAAGTTTTATTATTACTTGGAAATTTAAATAGTAAATATATTTATCCTGCATGTATATGCAATATAATGGATATTTTTACTGCTAGTACAAGTTATAGTACGTTTGATTACGGGTAGCGGTGTTAGTTAAATATTGTATTAATGTGTAATATAATATGTTACTGATGGATGAAGAGAGAAGGCTTAAGCATAGAACGATTTGACATCATAGCAGGCCGTGCGCGCGTAATGTTATCGCGCGATCATATGTAATCGTTTTGCTGAACTTGAGCAGTTATAATCTAAGGTCATAAGCGATTCGATTTTGCATATTTCGACATTACGTTGCTGTTTGATATAGTACAGTAATTAATATGCTAAATGTATAAATACATATAACTAAATGTGTATATGTCTAACAGATATTCATATGTAAATGTGTTGGATGAGAAGCTACGTTGCGTCATACGCGGCCATCACACAACAGATAGTGATAAGACAACTTTATGAAAATAATCAGAATCGTATATTAGCAAAGAGCTCTTGTGTGTGACAGTCAGAATATTAAACGACGTTACCGGTGGCGTGTGCGACACAGTCTTTGTGCGTCTTTCTCTACAGTATCAACAACACTTCGAGCCAACGTGATCCATCAGACATCTGACAATTCTATTTCATACACTTTATTCATTCATTCTTCTGTAGTGCTAACCGGGCGGTGTGTCCAAATATAACATACAGATATTCTTACATTACTTCAGCGGTTCTTCTGAATACGTTGTGTCCAATTTCTGAAACTTTCAGTGCAACATTCTAGCAGATTACTACCAGTATTAATAGACAATGGTTATTAAGAGCAAGGTTAGTATAAATGTGTACATCTATAACATTCTGTCAATTATACAAAACTTTACTCGTTTTAAACGAATATACGTATATAAGTTTACATTATATCCGTGTATGTGTATGTAGTTGTGATTATGTACGTAGTTATTCCAGGCTGTACATATAAATATATATATATATATTAATGAGTATGCATTGTATTTTAATTTCTACCGCACATTGTTAAAAATGATAATATGCAATTCTAAAATTCGGTCCATTTTAAAATAAACATTCCAAAATGAATAAATCAATTCGTTATTTATATGTGAAATATGTCAGTAATTGACTAAAATCAATTAAACATTTCTAAACCATGTTTCTAGATGACATGAGGACGGTGGCATGTAATTAATTATTTATTTGAACTTCCCTTGAAATTAGTTTTGCTGTCATTATAAAGACTATTGGCATGTGTGTGTGTGTGTGTGTGTGCGTGTGTTTGTGTATACGTATATGTATGTACGTATAAATACATCTTGACCCGTGTTGGGTTCAACAGGAATAATTTTTTTTAAAGATAAAAATTGTTTTCATTCTCTGTTTACATGGAAATACTGTACGTAAATAATGCACCAACAATATATCCTATATTAAATATAATTATTTCGTGAATGTTTCTAGTATGTTCATTTATTGTATGTAAACGTACATTTTAACGAAATTACTGTAACAAACACTGTAATAATATGTCCAAATGCATAACCATATTGCATTCAGTAGTATATTATTCTAATTATGATTAGTGATATTGCGTCGGTAATACGAGATATCTGTCATCGTGTTCTTACGTTTAACTTAATTTCATTAATAGTTTAGAGTAAATTGAATTAAAATCAGAAAAAAATACGTTGTATTTGTCCTAATTTATATTATTACAAATAAATCTTTACTATCTGATTCTAATGTATAAAAACTTTTAAAAAACATAATCTGACATGTTGGCCCAATTTTTATTTCGTGTGCGCAATTGATGTCAATTAGATTATATACATTAATTACGTATACATTTAAAAATCTGACGCGATCACTACTACTAATTTTTTGATGCTTCACTCGAACTCAATTTGTCAATTTTTATTGAATTGGTTAAATACATTCGAACGGACACACAGACATTACTGTAAAATGTTTCAAAACATATCGAATGCAATACATTCCACTATAAAGAGTTTTGTTTATTAATTATTCAAGTATTATATAAATTTATCTTGTTTTCATGACACATATTTGTAATTGCTGAATAATATTTGAAAAACAAATGGTATGATGTTGCGAAATAATGCTGTTTGACGTCAGTTTCATATATTTTGTAGATTTTTCTGTATGAAGCAAACGTAATTGTTTAGGAAAAAGGAAATAATGATAATACATAATATTATCATTATGTTTGGAATATATTCATGAAAGGTCTATTCTTTAATAGAAATTGTATATATTAGCACATTGAATATTTTTGATACTACAGTATCACATAGTAACTATTAATGAAGATTTATTAATTTATCTATGAAATATGTATATACATGGAAATGATACAACACAAATGACATGTTTTTTATTTTAGAGTAGAGAAATAATTTATTTATAGTGTACTAATCTACATGTTTTCTTTTGAAAAAATTACGTCAGAAAAACGTTTCTTTCAAAAGGTTAATGTTAAATGAACTGTTGTATACGTATATGTGTTTTATAAAAAGTTAATGTACACTTATGTTTATCGTGGCATGATACATTCATAGCCAAACAAGATTTATATATTTCTATCTGCATAAACTAGATACAAGGAAGATTGTTTGACTTGCAAGAACTCATGTAGTTAGTGGTGAATGATATCAGTAAAAGTTGGTAAATGTTTAGCAATACATGTAACAAAATGAAAGTAATAAAACTATCAGTTATCGCACATATTTGACTATGTTTATGAATTTTTTCGTAAACATATTCTGGAAATTTCAGCTTTTGAGTGATAAACTTTAAACTTTGCGAAAGAAAAACTGGTGCATGTTTGATAATTGGCTAAAATAAAATGATTTATAAAAAATTTCACCATGTATTTCGCTGACCCATTAACAGGGTCACTGATTATCGTTAGTTAATCAAAAAAAAATCTATTTTAAACACATCCTGTAACAAGGAGGTGGTGTGACATGTAAAAATGAAGTATTTGATTCAACTGTGTATTAACGGGAAAATATCTTACAGTTTGTTTGCAGATGGGTGCTGAAACATCAGCACAAGTTAAAACAGGCGATACGAAGTTGTCACAGTTTACAGTTCAAAGAGAAACCGAAAGTATTCGACAACGAATATTCATTCAGGGTAAGTGAATTAAGTATGTATGCTCTATTATTTACCGCAAGCATATTATCACAAATAGAAAACACAAAAAATTACACCTGTCTACATAAAAATAACATTTAAATGTTCGTTACTTAATTTTCCAGATACCCTTGAAACCTATGTGTGTGTTTAAATGTTTAAAATAAGATTTATGTGCTACTTCATTTGATAAAACTTGTTCTTTTATTTCGCAATGTATATTTAGTGCATGATAATGTATGAGTATTTGAATATATTAATATTTATGTGGCATTATATGTAGTCGAACAATTCATAATGTAATTACAGTATAGCGATTTGTCAGTGAGCTTGGCTGCGCCACACCAGTTACGTCACAAGCCTGAAGTTAGTGACCTGCAGTTTGGTAAAATATTCTCCGATCATATGCTGAAAGTATATTATCACAAAGCTCTGGGCGGTTGGCAGGCACCTGAGATTATACCTTTCGAAAATATATCACTGCATCCTGCTGCAAAAGTACTACACTATGCTGTCGAGGTAATTACGTTAATCAAATATTGTTCAATCAACATGAACATTGTTCAGCGTTCCTGTGACGCTTATAGTTGTTGTTCAATGTTGCAGTTATTCGAGGGAATGAAAGCATATCGTGGTGTAGATGGAAGAATCAGAGTATTCCGGCCACATCTCAACATGGATCGTATGAATCTGTCCGCAGAACGTTCTGGCCTGCCGACATTCGATGGACATGAATTAGTTCAGTGTATCAATAGACTAATTAGTATAGATCAAGAATGGGTACCGCACAGTGAAGCATCTAGTTTATATATTAGACCTACATTGATTGGTATAGATGTACGTACACTTGCTAAATACATACTGCGAATAATATAACATAACCTGTATTTTAAATGTAAATGTGACATTTTATAGGGAACCCTTGGTGTTTCACCTTCTGAATCTGCTCTGCTCTACACAATCTTGTGTCCGGTAGGTTCATATTTTGTTCCGAATTCTAACAGTAAAGATGAAGGCGTCTCTTTACTGGCGGATCCGACGTATACACGGTCTTGGCCAGGTGGATGTGGGGATCGGAAAATGGGCTCAAATTATGGACCAACAATTCGAGTACAGAGTGAAGCAAACAGACGTGGTAGACAACAAGTACTATGGTTGTACGGAGACGATCATCAGCTGACAGAAGTCGGTACAATGAATGTCTTCATTTTTCACATTAATGATAATGGAGGTAAACATTTGAATGAACACGAAAATTATGAATGAAATTATGATTGTTTATTTATTGTAGAAAGAGAACTTATAACTCCACCATTGAATGGTTTAATTTTACCTGGAATTACACGACATTCTATTATACAAATGACAGAAAGTTGGAATGAATTCAAAGTGTCAGAACGGGTGATAAATATGAATGAAATTATACATCTTCTTAATACGAATAGGGTACGTATATGACAACTATTAAATTAATAATAACGTACATGGTATGAATGTTACTGATTAATATTTCTCTTACAGTTACTGGAAATGTTCGGTTCGGGTACAGCTTGTATTGTAAGCCCCGTATCAGCGATAGAGTATGGTACTCAAATGTTGCACATTCCAACATGTACTCATGAATTTCCATTATACCAGCGAATTCTGAAACACCTGACAGACATTCAATACGGACACACAGATCATCCCTGGGCTGAACCTGTAGATTAATAATTGTAAGTTAGCAACTTTGACAGCGAACATACAGTACTATATTCACAGTAAACAATAATTCTGCGATAGCGCACTTGACATTCTAATATATCTGCACCGAAATTATCAACATAACAAACATTCGCACACACACACACACACTTGGTAGGGAATATTTTCTATACAATAATATGTAGTTCCTATACTGTTATATGTTAAGTTCGATATATCTATTTTCAGTGTTATTATTACACCCGTGAATGCTTGATAAAGAAGGTATTTATAAATAGACAATATTCACATTGCTACGTATACGAATGTTAGAAAGCTGAAAATTATAAATATTTATTTTATAATTATTATCACTTGTTTTAGTTCTAAAATAATTAAACTCTCAGAGTTAAGATTTTTGTAAGATAATTAATGATATATGAACGAAATTTTTCATCTAGATTAATAATGTTATACTTTATATCAGATTCAATTATTAATTATTGAAGTACGCAATATGTTTCGAATTTAATTGAATAACACTGGTTATTTATTTAATGTGAACTGAGATTTAAATACCGGATTTCTAGGACGAAATTCGACTTAAATCTCGAACCAGAATGAACAATATCGGAGCGTAACTATAGTGTATATCTGTTAAATAATTTTAATACAACTAGACAGTTTCGATATTGCTCGTTTTGATTTGAGATTTAAATTGAACTTCGTTTTAAGAAACTCGGTATAGTAAACATGGTAAATATTTGTTTCTGTATATATGTATTTTATAAGTAGAATTAAATATTTACTATATTTTGTACATATTTTGTAAATATATAAATTAATTTTTTTATTAACCCTTGTGTTTTTGTTTAAATGGTGGGGGAATATAATGTTGTTGGTCAGACTGTGTGTGTATCGTGTAACTGTCGTTGCGTACATGTGTTGCTAAGCACGTGTCACTCTGGTAGCCTAGCACCGTTCTATATGACACATGCGCATTACACAAGACGGTTCTATTGTTTCATTTCTCCTGACCTGAGCCCGGGTACGACCGTGAACGACGGTGCTGCCGCTAGTTATATCACCAAGTACTAGTGGTTGGTATTGCTTGGTAATTGCGCGGCTTGAGCGAGGTAATTGCTTGCAATACACGTAGAATAATAAAAATACCAGTTTCACATCGTGTTCCGTTGTTGTAGTTTAATGGTAGCCTGATTTTCACAATGGAAGCAGTTATGGTAGGTATTATTGAATTTATTGTTATCCAATATAATAACAGAAACGACGTAAAATATAATGCATTTATTTGTATTACCAAAAACAGGGGCGAAACAGTTGAAAAGAAAAATAACAAAAGTAAGGCAGTGTGTGTATTCCTTGGTTACCGTTGCGTCGTACGCCATGTTCTAATGCTGTAGGCGGTAGCAGAGGTTAAAGTGACATTTCACTTCCATAATAACATAAACACTGGTTGATCCTATAACGAAGAATTTAGAAATGGTTTGCACCTTTATATGCATTTATATAACTATATAATATGGAAGAATAGTGTTATTGTCACTATCTTCAGTTAGTGTATATGTGTGTGTGTCAGGTGGCCAGAGTTGAACTCACTCTCAACTCATTGTTCACCTTTGTTGTTTTTGTTGTACAGTATAAATGTATGGGAGTACCACCGTTTTATTATTGCTAGTAATCTTGTAATACATATGAACTACATTGTAACAGATTAATGACATATTGTAGTAATTTTTTTAAATAATATTTCAGATTAATCAACTACCAGAATTAGTTGTACCTAAAATACGAGCACCTGATAGAAATATGGTTGCTCCATCTTCGGTAAGTAAGAAATATGTGTCAATCACTTACAAGTGTATTGAGTATAATAAAAAATTATAACTCATGAACACAGATGTACGTCATCATAGTTAATAAATCATACAAATAGTTTTTAATTATGTCAAGTTAAAATCGATTATTTCTTTTTCAAATGTGTTAAACGTCATAGATTAAAAGATGAAAATTAACATGTGTTATATTGAATAGGTTATGTTGTATATTTGCTGCATGTAAATGTAAGAATCGTGAATATAACTATGAATTCAATGTAACTTGAGATTGAAGATGTAATGTTGTTTGATATTTCAGTTGTTTCATGTAAAATATTTTCTTCAGGAGCGACGAAATCCATTTATAACAAAATGGTATGTGCTGTTTGACAATCAGAATGGAGAATGGATATCATTTCATCCACAACCGGGACATACGGTTTATCCATGTTATGCCTGCAGAGATATGTATGTATAATTGTTCTTCTGTACTAGTTGCAACCTGTTATGGTTATTTTGTTGGTATGATACGTTAAGTGATTTTAATTGTGTGGATCTATGATCGAAATATACAGCGATATTTTTTAGTTTTAGTAGTATAAAATTATTTGTTATATATTGAATATTACATGCCATTACTATGTGTAGGTTCGGAAGTCGAAATTCATTCCTCGATCATGTGAACAGAAGAGGAATGGTACTTACATACAAATGTCCGCAGTGCTCGGCACCAAAGACCTTCTACAACACTTGCGCATTCTTGTTACATGCCAGGGAGCATTTTACCGAGAAGGGAGGCGCAATAAACCTGGACGATATAGATATAGCAACTATACCCATGGATATTGCTGGTTTTATGCCTGTAGCGAATATAAAACGACTCTACGATACCGCAGATGACAGTATTGCGTATAACTTGAAGATCAGTGCAAAAGTATATAAACCCAGCGAAGAGTGTATAGGCAAGAAGATTGTAAGCTTTGTACCACATGATTTACTATTCTTCTGCACGACGAATAACCATAAAAATTTTATTCCAAAAGACAGCGTTCCCATGATTCTGGTACAAGTGAATAAACACATTCCAAAGTGTGTGTTTGTACGAGTAGCGCCGAGTAAACCAAGCGAGACAACAGTTCAAACGAAAACTAATCCGATGGTGGAGACTGTACGACAGAATAATTGTGGAAATGAATCTGGCAGTGATGGCATAGTGATATCAGAAGATGAAGATGACGTTATATGTTTAGATGATGATAGTGATGAGGTTAGTATCAGTGCCAAATCTACGAGTAGTGACACGCCCAAGATACAAGTGAAAAATATGAACCAATTGTTGAGTAAAAATTACACACACGTGAATTCGGATAGAGATTGTGTTCGTATCGTGAGGAATGGGAATCCGGCTGATTGTGTGCGGTTGATAAAGCCGAAAGGTTTAAATAAACCAGTTGAAAAGTTGCCCGATTGCCCGGAATGTAAAGAGACTAAGATTATGTCAATGATAGAACATTTTCTCGCTGCTAATCGACCGATGGATAATAGAATAAAGTGTAACAAGTGTGGACTGGTATCGCCCAGTCAGTGTTCGTTGAAAGCACACATGCGTATCCATGAACGGAAACCTCCATTCATCTGTCCCGAATGTGGTAAAGGTTTCGGCATGTGGACATTGTTAAGTAATCATATGGAAGATGTATGTTTCCATACGGCGAAAAATGTCCGATACAAATGTCCAGCGAAGAAATGCGGTAAAGTATTTGCACAAACACTGACATTCAGTTCACACTTCCCCGTAGCACATACAATGGTACGAATCTTATGTTGTATATGTTCAGAGAGTTTTAAAAATGAAATAGAATATGCTCAACATTCCGCCAAACATAAAGATCAACCAGCGGGCAGTTTGAAATATAAAAAAAATATGCTCTGTACAGTTTGTGAGGAATCAGTGAACGATATTAAAGAACATGTATGGGCACATATTAAGGATAACGACAGTCGTATATACGTGTATATTTGTAAATATTGTCGCAGTTATTACCGTTCGAAACAAACGTATGCCGCTCATCTGTTGCGGTGTCAGAAGTTACGGCTAAATAGTCTGGTCAAAAAGGAACTAGAGATGAAACGTAGAATAATAAAATATTGTAAAACGTGTAAGAAGGTTACGGAACTGCCGCAGAAAGATGAGAAAACTGAAACATATTGTCGCGAATGTCTAACACCGCATACGACAGAGAATGAAGAAAATCGTACGTTCCACGAGTACGAATATACAAAGAATCCGTATGTACGGAAAGATGGAGAAATAGATGCTTATGAATGTGTGTTATGTGATAATGTGTTGTCAGTGGAGGAGACAGCATGTTATGATAAACATCTGTGTAAATATCAGAATCCTGTAGTCATGGTAGACACAGTGAATGTTTCATCGGAAATGTTAGATTCATTTGAATACAGTCAAGTATCACCGAACAGTGACGACTCACAGAAACGCAAAAGAAAACGTTTATTTAACGGTTCTGTGAAAAATAAACGAAGTTCTTTTGAAAAGCCCGCAGAGGAAGTATTAACTGCAAGTCCTGTGTTATTCGATGGTGAATATAAATGTAAATTGTGCAGTTATAAGAGTGAATCACGTGAATCGTTCCATGATCACATACAGGAACACAGGGATGTGTCCACGTCGTACCAGTGTATGGAATGCGGTGAATGTTTCGTTGTGAAACCATCGTTACTGAAACATTTGCAAGTGTTCCATCTCATTGAGGATGTAGAGTCGTACATCAATGAGAATGAATGTTTCGACAAGGAAGCTGTCCGATTATTGGAGGAGAATATGCGAATGGTACCGGGTGAAGTGAAAGAACCAGTGGCTGATAACCAGTGTAGGATATGTAGACAAATGTTTACAGATGCACAGGAACTTAGTAAACATTTTCGTGTACATGGAATGGCATTCTTAATGAAGAAAATCATCAAATAATCTAGATATTTCAGCAAATCATATAAGTTAATATTTCATTTGTACTTTGTACCTGTTATATTAAATGAATAAATACTTTTTATAGATGTTATGTATAGTTTTATTTCTTGTTTATCAATTGTTTTAAAATAGTAAAAATAAAACTAATGTTTCATATGCTACATATTTGGAGAAACAAATCTTGTAGATCTGTATTTATAAATATTGTCATAGATACAAAATCATATAAATGTCAGATGAATATTTTTGTTTAAAAAATAATTTGGTTTCTTGCTTGTGTAAAAATATTTTTGGCATAATGAATATACAACATAATGAACAAGCGAGTACACGTTTATCTGACAACTGCCAGAAGAAAATAATGCGTCGATCTAATAAGCAACACAATGAAATTGCTGCGTTGAATGAACTAAAACGTAAACCAGAGAAGATATTCTGTACTGGCAGCAAGTACAAGGGACAGTGGAATGCATTAGGTATGTCTGGTGAAGGAGAGTACACTATGTTTCATGGTAAGATATAATATTTGTTGTTGACAGCAGAACTATACGTAATATTGTATTGAAATGTCAGGTGTGGTATATAATGGTAGTATGCGAGATGGTATGTTCCACGGTCCTGGATATTTGACATTTCCAAATGGTGCCAGAATGGAAGGACACTGGGAAAATGGTCGTATGATATCACACAGCTATATTTACGCAGACGATATGAACTATCATGCATCATATTGTCAAATGCCAGATCGTCGGTTTGTTTTGACTGAATAAGTATACTTCAGGGATGATTACTTGTCATTGTATTCGTAGATTCTTTGTGGAAATACGAGAAGGTCTGCAACCAGCTGGCAATTCATATTTAACAAATGACAAAGAGCCTCGTCGTATACCAGAGGATTGTTATGATGCAGGTGATGGATTTTACAATCCAAAGACCAAATGTGTCACTGATGGTAGGGATAGTAGAAAGATTTTAAGGTAATATATAGCTCAATATACTTTTTATTTCAAATAACACTGTACAAGTGTCATAGGCTTTGTGTGTGTATGTAGGATTCCTACTAAAACAGAACACGAATGGATTATTAGAAACTGCCGTAAAGCCTGGGATGAACCAGCTGGATTTCGACCAGATTTATTTGAAAATTGGCACGAAGGAAATAATAAGAGTTGCAGTTCAAGTACTACCTTCAGTGACACATAAATTTAAAGAAAAATATCATATTGAGATAAAATGTTTCACAGTGATCAATACTTGAATATGTTGACATCTTTAATATCTGTTTGTTAAACATTATTCTCATGCAATATTTTGGCATATATAATATAAATTTACTACTGTACTTTATACCTATTGTTATAAATATGTAATTTATGATTTGATCATCCGACTGTTGTGCTATTATAAAAGTTATGAATACGTAATATAATGCATATTGTTCTCATATACGACGGAATAGAAAAGAATCGTGAGAAAGATATACTGTTGTGTACAATAATACCAATTAATGAATATTTATATTCTAGTAAAGTGAATTTTAAGTTCAATCAACTTCGACTGTCCATATTGACGGCAATGTTTTAATTGTATTTTTGCGCAGTTGTATCCATGCATAGATTTCATTATCCGAATAGGAAATATATAATAAATATTATGTTTAATCTAACTTTGATTATATTGTTTGTTTTAACCTGCGTTCATGCAAGTTCTGGAAATAGTGATCATGTTTTGGGAGAAAATAGTTTGTTAATGGTTCATGCTGTAAGTTGTGTTTTTATCTTATAGAAGGTAGTTTAAGTTGTATGTTGTTAATATTGTCATTTAGTTATTTCGACATGGCGAGCGTACAACAGATTCGTTTTATCCAACGGATCCACATGTTAATAATACATTTCATCCAATGGGCAGGGGCGGCCTCACTAATGTAAGTATTACCCTAATGTAATATATGAATAAAGCGTTTAATTGCATTTTGTTCAGCGTGGAAAACAGCAAGAATACAACTTGGGTGTATTCTTACGAAAGAGATACGATAGTTTTCTCGGCGATGTATATACAAATGACATAATGGATGTAAGAAGTACAGGATTTGCTAGAACAAGAATGAGTGCTCAATTAGTTTTAGCTGGATTATGGCCACCGTCTGAAAAACAAAAGTGGAATAGTGACTTACCATGGTTACCTATCCCTGTCGATTACAAACCGTACGAAGAAGATGATGTATGTATACATTTACCCTCTTGTCAATATGTATTATCTGCATGATTGTGTATTTTAGTTGTTAAATCCTGGTGTTTGTAAGAAAAGAATACAAGTTCTACAGAAACAACATGAACTAGAAGAAGTGAAAAAAGTTTATGTAACACCTTATAAAGATTTGATGGAATATGCACAAGCCAATTCAGGGAAGATTATTAAGTCGCCGATAGAATTGGTGGAATTGTATCTTATATTAAGAACAGAGGTGTGTATATGTTCATTTTCAAGTATAAACCTTATTATCTTTACTTGTTATTATTTACAGGAAGATACAAATCTTACATTACCAAGTTGGAGTAAACCAATATATCCTGAACCATTGTATGGTGCTGCATCTTTAGCTTATAGTTATTTCAATTATAATCCTGATATCAAAAAGATTAATGCCGGTAATCATTTGTGTATTAGCAATTCCATACATACTTGTAATACTTGTTTTTTAAAGGATATTTCTTAAAGAAAATTCTGGATGATTTTAAATCTAAAATCAATGAGGATGTGAGTAAGAAGATATTTTTATATTCTGGGCATGAATCAACGTTGGGACATATTTTGGATGCGTTAAAAGTGAAGCCTCATATTGCGCCATATGGAAGTATAGTACTTTTTGAATTGCACAAAACAGCACTCAATGCACATGTTATAAAGGTTACTTTATAGTCTATTTAACAAGGATTTATTCTTGGCAATCAAGCTACAAGAATGATAATTGTTTTGTAGATTTTATATAAGCAGGGCATTGAGAAATCTACTGTTTTGCAAGAGATTTTGTTACCGGGATGTCAAAATGTATGTAGTTTTGACAGATTTGAGGAGTTTTTCAAGGATATTCTTCCCATTGTACCATATAATG
>JAGJTL010000111.1:5398940-5441307 GCA_022063505.1 Calosoma granatense | reverse complement strand
ATCAAATAATTACAAATGCAACATTACAATACAGTAACGACAATGTTAAATTGCTATTGCAAATTGACAAAGAGACATATTATGAATGATGTATGCATGTATTATGTGTGCCTGTGTGTGTGTGTGTGTGTGTGTGATTGACGAAGCGACACGCGGACCAACATAAAATATAATCACACACAAAACACACACGCATAACATACACAACCAGAGGCTAATTCAATTGTCATCCAAATGAAAATATTTCTTTGTCAAATTGTCGATGTGAAACCTACGCTTTCAAGAATTGCAATTTGAAAACCGCGACAACAATAATGTCATACAAACACGTGAAACCTGTGAAATGACAGCATTGAATTTTCTACAAAACATGAAATCAAATTATAGACCCACATTTATACAATAACGTGCATTGTATTATAAGAATACAACAGAATTATATTAATAAAATTATTTGATAATATTTCAAAATGATGGAATGTAAATTAATAATGAAATGTTCTGATAGTTTACATAATGTATTATAGATTTACATACATATATAGTGAGTGCTATTAAACGTATTGTTTTGTCGCAATAATCGTTTATGTATATGAAACAGAATTTTCTGTTTTAATCTGATTTTTAATGCACTTTCGCAACTGTTTTCTTTTTCGTATGCTACGTTCAAATTCTTCTATTGCTTTAAAAATGATATATCGAAGATTCGCAGTATTTTTTACAGTTATAAATGTAACTTTGACACATGTATATACAGAAAGAATATGACACTACAGATTGACTTATACATAATTTTACCCATCAATATTTCAAACGGAAAATAACTTTTCCATACGACACGGAATTGAAATTGCAATCTTTTCGAAATGTAACGCTCAATAACAGAATCATGAAATGTAGGAATATGTAACGGATATTTCTATTAGCAACTACCAAACGGCTTTTTAATAACAGAAATGCTTTGAAAATTCTGTTAATGAAGAGTATTGATAATTATAAACACACCTTTCCATTTATATATACGTATATAATCCTTGTACATACATGTAATCATTAATACAGCGTTGTGTTATAAGTATTAGATTAGATAATATTGTTATTAACGTTACTTGTATGTATGTATGTACATATTAGCTCGTAGTATTGTGTGACCCTATGTAACATAACTTGTATTTTCAGGGGCAGTTCCACTAATAGCGCAACAAGTATGAGTGGCAAGGCAACAGTTGTGTGTGTGTGCGCAACTTTGTGCGTGATGATTCTCATCGCAGAGATGGTAACAGCTGCACCCACCTATGCTGATTATGAAAGTAAGTCATACATACACATCTAATACTAAGGGATTATAGTTTATTTTTCTCATTGTTACTCAATCGGATATAATATAACTGTGTGTGAAACGCGTTATAGTGTTACAGAACAATTTAGACGTTTTCAAATGGTCCAATATCCCTGCATTGTTAACATAAATGTCCCCTGTACATTCGTTCGTGCTTCGCTTCTGTACAGATCGTAGATGTGGTAAACATTCTGACAATTAAGAACCCAACAGCACCTATATTGTTTCATTAACAGCTTCATAAACACATCCACGTACTTTCAAGTAGACGATATACTTTATAATTGCCGGTGTACGGTGGTTGAAATGTCATTTGACCAGCAGCAACAGTAGCAACAGTTCAGAAATTGTGTTGTCATACACACACGTATATATGTGAGGCAGACGCATATTTCTGCAGTTCAGTTCAGAGAGCGCGGGGGGTTTGTACGCAAAGGATAACAGGGATGGCATTGCGGGGGTGAGGTGGTGAGTTTTATAGGGGGTAGATTACGCTTCAGCGCGACTAACATCGGCCACAGCTGACAACATTACTTCCGCATGAAACACCAATAAACGGTGCCATGGGGCAACAGACCTTGTTACTTGTAGCGCGCGTCCAGCCGACATCTGCACACACACACACACACACGCGTCTATATATATACATATATGTTATAGATACGCAGGTACACACGAATAGGTTACAAGTACACATAAAGCACACAAACATGTATATGCACGCAAATATCAACATACATCGCACACATTTTTGTAGGATTTTTAATAACAACAAATACCAGAACAGAACATAAGAACAATATTCGCATTTTATATGTTAATACATTGAATTTGACATGCGACTTGCAACCAACAAAAGTATTTTGACAGTTCTCGCAACTCTTATTCTTAAACATTCAATATATTCGTACATATTTCCGCAACCAACACTATACATATGTAATGTTGGTTGCATAATGCTTAAATTGACAGCACAAGTATTTTTAAAAGTAAACACTCTTGTCAACGTAAACACATATTAATATAATTAGAAAAGTAGAAAATTATGTCGTTGTTATTATGGCGTTGGTCGTATTCAATTAAGGTAATTAAACAAATGTTATTTATTCATGTTGCCACATTATCGACTCGGGGGCTAACGATGAACGAATTGGGTGGAGGGGGTAGCGTGTTGTTATATTTATAATTCGCCTCAAATTAAAAAACTTGAAACTTGTTGTCATCAGGGATATTATACACACATATGCCTATATGCACCATCAGTCTAATAACGTTAATGTTCCCATTCACCATCCATCAACAACCGAAATGTATAGATATAGACAAATGAAGAACAAGAATAGCTCAAGTACACAATTCTAAATAAAAATTGTATATTATTTCTTGTTCTATATTTATTACTGTGTACGTATGTGTGTAAATTATTGTCTAGTACATTAATATAATGAGTAATACTAGGTAATTTGATAGTGCGTATAATGATCTGATGATATTGTTATGTGGCCAATGTACACAAGATATATGTTTGTATATTATGTATAAGTACAAGGGTAAGTGTGTACGTAATATGCGTACTTAAGTTAACCTATTTTACACTGGACGTGATATTCGATACATAATATTATGTCGTCGTAAAGAATACCTGAGGACAATAATTAAAAGTGGACGGAAGTAATTAGTAAAAAGTACACATCATCTAACCACCACATTCAAGTTGTTATAAATATTAACTCTAGAATTGTCTATGCTTTTATTTGACACTTACGAAGTTTACAATGGTTTAATTTTGAAATGAAAATGTTTGTAAAAGAAATCATATATGTATATAATATAAACCATTGCTGGTTTTTGCTATTCTCGTGATCTATTGTTCCTCTTTAAGGAATATCTATGAACAAAAGCAAAGTCACCTGTCACGATACAAAGGACTATGGAATAAAGACAAAGCTTTGACAATGAACAGTTAAAATCACTCGTTTTCTAAACAACGAATTTTCTCAGTGACAATATATGTGGCATTTTGTTGTCTTAGAAATGTATATAGACGTGTGTGGATACCTGAACGTTCAATGTATATTTTATATTAAGTAGCCAGATAATATTTCAACATTAAAGTGTATATTTATGAAAACAGTTTGGTAATGGAAGTGTTATGTAGCAGTAGCTAACAACTTATCTCCCGAGGGACAAGTCTGTGTAACAATATGGTATACTTACCTTCTATAATATGCATTAACAACATATTGGATGTCTATGTACATTACACTATAAGTATCAGGAGTGAAGCTGTAGTACTTTAAGTACAAGTTTGTGCAGTGTAAGATTATCCACCAAAGAACAAACACCTCTAGAGATTTGTGCTGACGTGACATGCATTATTTATCAACAACACTTTACTACATCTTTTACATTCCATCGTTTAATGTATGAATACATTAAGATACACAAAGTATCGTATATACTTTAATATACTCTAACAAATATCTTTCTTATGTTGGTGCATTAACAATGCAAAATGTTTCATATTTTACAGACAGCATCCGAGATCTTTACGAACTGATGCTGCAAAAAGAGGCTTTGGAGGAAAGACTTGGCCATCAGATTGTGAGGAAGTCTAGCCGCTCACCATCGCTCAGACTACGATTCGGCAGACGTTCTGACCCAAGCATCTTGTCTGTACGTATTTCTATTTCTTATACGAACCACGCAACATTCAGAAAAAATTTATTAACCTCTCAAGTACAGAAAATAATTGAAAAGCTTAACAACAAAAGAATAAATTATACGTCCACTGGGATACAAATTCTTTGGTTAATTAATTAATGTTTTCTTCCATTTTCTAGGGACCTCCATTCCTGCTGCCGCAGTCGGGCGAACCTGAACGCCTAGAAAATTAATATTTGCCTGTACCCATACGCCCAACAATACACGTACACCCAACCAGTTATGATAAACCAAGAGTATAGTTTGAACATAAAATTCGTCGTCAGCTCTTCTGGCATTCATCGATTAAGATGAAAGAGTATATTGTATTTTACTTACTACCCATAAATCATGGATTGCAAACAACATTATAATTTAATAAAACACATGCAAAATTTTCCCGATAAATATTGTACTATGATGATTATTATAAATGTTTCAAAAAGAATGTGACATTAAATATTCTTAAATAAAGTGGAACTCATACTCATGTTAATTTGTATTTGTGTTAAATTTTCTCTACAAATTTCAATTAGAAATTTTTGAATAGTAGACTAGAAGTAAAATAGCTTAAGTAAATAAAATTAATCAGTTGTGTATGTATTTAACACTGTAATTATAATCAAAATGCACTATTAAATATATTACGAAATAAAAAATATATATGTACACATGTATGTATTGATGATAGAAAATTATTTAAATTTCCCTTAAGCCTGTTTGATACAATGCATAATTCTATATAGAATAATGTATGTATATAATTTAGTGTACATTATCTTGCTCTGGATTTTGACAGTTTGACAGGGGTTTCAAACTAACCAAAAAGAAAAAAGGATTAGTGGAAATTAATATATGAATTAATACTTACTATATAATAACAAGTAATTCACACTCAAACTGTGCAAATAAAAACTAACAAATGTCAAAAATCATGTGTTCACTGCGCATCACTTGTGCGCATTTGACGTACATAATTCTGTAGGGAATAGAACATGTTCTTTTCGGTAAACAATTCTATACAGAGAATTTACATCAGTTCTCTGTATGCAACGATACATTAATTTCTATACAGAATTCCACATAGAATCATTGTATCGTGTGAAACAGCCTTAATATGATATGGATTGATCATTACTGAATATGTGGGAAGAATAACGAAATAAAATCTTATATGTTCGAGTTTTTTAATTGTTAAAAGTAAAAGTGCATGTTTATATATCAAAATAGAAGCTAATACTACAGATGAACACAAATCGTACATGACACATTAAAATACAACATTTACCTATTGCGAATAGAAACATATATTAATTTCACAAACATCAGATCTAAATTCAATACTCTCACTACATTAAGTTGGCAGTCAAGTGATGATGTTATTCAGTACGAAGAAAAAAGATGAAACATGTGTGTGTGTGTGTGTGTGTATACGTGTAGCACCAGTCAACCATGCCATTAACATTAATCAATACACATGGCATATGATCAGAATGATTATTACATTAGTGAAGCAATCGTACAGAGCAGTAATCAATAATGATATGAACTCATGTGTTTCTTACATTCAATGACACTAAAATACAAATATGGATACACAGACAATTAAACACTGAACATGTGTGCGCTGTTTTTTAAAGTTCGTCTTTGCCACGTGTGACGGGGCTTTTCATGAAAGCAATAATATCAGCCGCACTTCTCGCGCCGCGGTAATCAGACACAAATCTACCGGCTGCGAATAGTTTAATGGTGGGAAAGCCGGTGATTTTGTACTTTTCTGTGACTTCTGGATTCACAGTACAGTCTACAACTGCCAGTTTGCCTGGTATGCCAGCGGCCTTCAAGTCACCGGCAGCTCTTGAGTAGTCAGGCTTCATTTTCTTACAGTGGCCACACCCTGAAACATATTCAATACACTATAATTACACTGTACTATACTAAATGAATGTTAGAACTAGATGAATATAGATCAAATACACTATATACTGTACTAATATTTCATTGAATGTTAGAACTATGTGAAGATAGTTCATTATTAATTACGGTTAAACACATACATGGTGCATAGAACATGACCAGAGTGGGATCTTTCGCTGCAATACTAGATGAAAAGATTGTGTCGCTTAATTTAACAACATCTGCTGCACCAGGATATGCACCCCAGTTCTCCGCCTCTGGTTCATGAGCAGCCGTTGCTGGATTATCAGGATCAGACATGAATCTTATGAAATCTGCTTCCTATAAAACATCCGTATTATTAGTCTCTTCTATAAAACTACAACATAATTAAACACTTACTAATCGTCCACCATTATACGGCTTCGTATTCTTGTTGTAATAACTGAAATACTTGAACGTCGGGTATCCTTTGACGTCGTTGAAACTACACAATGTCTGTTGCGTTGTACAGTCGATAGCTGCAAATTCAATTTTCGGATCATCTTTAAACTTCTCTGCAGCAGCGGTGAATTCTGGTTTAGCTTTCTTGCAATGGCCACACCCTGTAAACAGATCATGTTAGGTTATGTTTGTATGTTGAAGCCAAACACAGGTGTATTTGATACTGACAGGGTGCATAGAACATAACCAGTACATGTTTCTTCTTTTTTAGGAATGTTTTGTAATTGTCCTCCACTAAATGTACCACCTCGGATGGTTCTTCTGACCACGGTTTCTCGGGTGGTGGCGGTGGCGGTGGTTCCTTGGGTTCTTTCATGAACTCAACAATCTTCTGCACGTCACGTACGTTCACATCGAACTTGAATTCACCGTATGCGAAGTATTTGACTGTTGGGTAGCCTCGTACAGCAAATCGAGTTGCAATTGAAGATTCTTTGGTTGCATCTAACGCTGCCAGCATGCCGTGAATCTGATGAGTAAACATTCAAATCAACATCTAAGTAACATATCTATAAGAAACTTCACTTTTGCTTATATAATATTATATATGTTATATATTAACAGTGGATTCTCTGTGTAACACAATTTGGTGAGATGTGACATACCCCGTCTGCTTTCATTTTAGCCGCTGCTTTCTCATATTCGGGCTTCATGCGTTTACAGTGCCCGCACCACGGAGCATAAAACATCACAAGCACTGACGATTCCTCTTTTAAGACTGGATCAAAGCTTTCCGTATTCAAGTGCACCACTTCACTGTCCGTGTCAGACCATTCGGGTTCCTTAATCTTCATCGGTGCTTCTTTAGGATCTTTCATAAATGTAATTAACCCGTTCTTATTATTCTCTCCTTCGTATTGGAATTTGAAATGTCCATTTCTAATAATATAATGAAATATTGACCCTTAGTCATGTGTCCAATACAAACAAAACGACCATCTCAATATAATGACATATGTATGTAAAACTAGTTTAGTCTTGCACTTACTGGTAATATAATAACGTTGGAAAGCCGGTAATGTTATACTGTGTTCGTATTACCGAATTCTCTGGTCTATTCACATCAATGGCCGCCAACACTGAATGGCCTCGTAGCTCTGCAGCAGCAGCAGCGTACTCAGGTTTTAATGTTTTACAGAAGCCACACCACGGAGCATAGAACATCACCATTACTGGTTTAGTTTCTTTCTTGAGAAACTTGGCCAAATTCTACAAAGAATATACAGATAGGTATATATAATTACATATGTGTGATACAATGACAGTACCTGTGCATCTGACAGGTGAACCACATCATTCGCTGTCGTATCTTCTTCCCATGGTAAATCTCCCAGCGGATCCCGCATAAAATTTACCATAGAAGACACTGTTTCCCTCCTATCATAGTCCTTGTTAAACTCGCCGTCTTTATAATGTTTCAACACATAAGGATCAGGAGTGACTTTCATCTTTTTACAAATCTTCTTCGCTTCCCTTCATAGTACAAATAACAATTTAAAAATCTTTTTTTTTTCTTATAAACCCTGATAATTCCTACCCAGTACACTCCATAAGCACCATTGTACCAAGACCCTTTACAGTGACAGCAGCCTCCCGAAACACCTTTATTATCTGGGACGCCTGTTTGGCAGAACTTGTGAAACAAACCATAACATTATTTTTGGTCCGTAATAATTTTTTGAATTCTTTGAAATCTACGATATTATCAATAACTGTTTTCTGCGTATTAGATTTGGCTAAATAGTATGGAATTTCCACGAAAAGAATCTGCAACAAATTGTAATTATAATCGACTAACCAAACTATTGTCCCATTACGAATTGTTGACAGAATTTAAGATTATATATGACTTTTGTACACACCAAAAGAAAGAGTAAATAATGGAGTTTCATGATTTCATTTGTATTTCGAAGAATTACGAATAAAATTTGCAAAATGTTTGCAATGCCGGTGAGAAATTCACACTCGTGTCAACTTTGTAACGACACGTATGACGTTTATTTTGCGCAAGTCAACTGTTACCATTTACCAGGTTATGTTGTATGTTAATGCGTGATGGTATATTTATAAGATACTGTTTTATTTGAGTTAATTATTGAACTTATATAATGGCATACAAATCTGTAATTAATATTGGTATAATTGGGAGTATCGGTATAGGAAGCTGGTATGCTGGATCATATGTCGAACGAAATAAAGTATCCAACAATAACGTAGGACATGTAAACCACTATCCTGCTCTTCCAATATTCGGAACCGTGTCAGCTGCTTCGCCTGTAATGCAACGGCAAGAAGATTCAGTTGTAAGTCGTGTAGGACAAATAATGAAATATGGATTCCCCGGTCTGGATAACATACGTTCCCTGGACGATTATGTATTAAGTTATGATCGTAGAAATCGAATAGCTCATTGGGTATTTGAGCATTTGAATAAAGATAGAGTCGCACATAATCCAGAGGTTGATCGTTCTACGTGCGAGTTTACGCCGGATGAAAGTATTCATCCATACTTCAGGTACGCTATAGATTAAACTATGTTAAGTAATATACTCGTTACAAATTAGTGAATTTAGATCTGATAATTCCGATTATAAACATTCTGGATACGATCGTGGACATTTAGCGGCAGCTGGTAATCATAAGGCTAATCAAAAACATATTCAGCAGACGTTTTTATTGTCAAACATGGCCCCGCAAGTAGGTAAAGGGTTCAATAGACATTCGTGGAACAGACTTGAGAAACATGTTAGGAAATTAACGAAAGTGTATAAAGAAGTGTACTGTTGCACTGGACCTCTGTATCTACCAAGGTATGTGACAAATATTAACAGCTCAAATACATATAGAAATAATTATATTTTATTTAGAAAAGAGAACGATGGCAAAACATACGTAAAATATGAAGTGATTGGTGCAAACAATGTGGCGGTACCTACACATTTTTTTAAAGTTATCGTAGGTGAAACTGCAGATGGAAAATTCGAGATGGAATCATACGTAATGCCCAACCAAGCAATTGATGATGCCACTCCGTTAAATGTTTTCCAAGTAAGAATCAATGTGTGATTACTTTGAGTAAAGAAATAATTACTATTCCTTTGTCAGGTTCCACCCGAGAGTATAGAAAGAGCAGCTGGTTTATTGTTCTTTGATAAATTAACGAGAAATAAACTGAACAAAATAAACGGTAGAAAGTGTTAATGTACTTGTTATTAGTTCAATTTTATCATGTAAATAAATAAATAATTTATTTTACTAAAAACGATAACTTGAATTTATGTAACAATTATTTATAAACTACAATATAAGATAGCATACTCTGATAAAATAATTCTTATTCAGGGTATAACGGTGGCTGATGCAAACGACTCTCTCGATCGACATTCTTAATATGCTTCTTTAACATTTCCATAACACTATTTTCAAACTCGCCAGGAGTTGGTTTGATTCCCATAGCCCAATTAAATATATCCCAATCATTAGAAGGCAAATTGATAATCCTACGAATACAATTACGTTAAATAACTGATGCTGAATAGAAAACTAGGCTTATTTACTTGTCATATTCATCAACTTGTATCTCGTTCATGTCGGATAAATATTTGGCAGCAAATGTACTCAGTAACAATCCATTCTCCAACATGCCCCGTTTACGAGACTGATACAGCAATCTAAAAATTATACAATACTTTTTCACATACAATTACATAATTCGGAAATATCACGAACCTAGCTTTCTTGGTTTCGATGGGATCCTTGCACCTTCTTTCATAATTCAAGTATTCCAGTTCCAGATGTTCAGGCGGATCCACAATTGTATCTGATAATTTAGTCGATGTTAATCCGACAAATCGTTGGTTTGTATGACTGAAAACCTAGCACAAAAATTTATAGTTTTTAGAAAAGTTAGGTAATTTAAAGATACTATTTACGTTTCTCGCAGTTCTGCACAACAGCAATGTACGTATATTGGCCATATTTGTTTATGTTAAAAACAAATTAGCACACATAAAAAGTAAATATGTAATAGACCAATATGGATTCTTTAGGTTACTAAAGTTGGTATTGCGTATTCACTTATGTGATCGTAAACGTCAAAATTGCAATAAAGTGTATTTTTCCATGTTTGGGTTTTGACATTTACAATAATCAGTTAAAATAGATAATTGTTTTTTTAAATATCTCTTTGATTAAAGTTATGGGTGGTAAACATAAGCAAGCGCAACGAACAAAAAATAATGCCAGGGTATGTTCTTTTATATAACCAAAACATATCTAACATATTTCATTGATATCAATGTGTTTCAGCCTTCTAGCAGTGGTCGCAGTGCTGAATTACTCGGGACATCAATTAATCCATTTGTTGGATTTTCTGCTGTAAAAGATGCTGGATGTGTACCTGTCTTACCCGGATTTTCATTCAGTTCAACATCAAATGAAGAGATGGACATGAATATAGACACCAATTTTCAGTTAGTTCTGAAGAAAATGAACAAGAAAGATTCGACAACAAAGCTGAAGGTATAGATAAAAACTATCTATCTATGACTTGATATCACAGCCAACTTACTAATTGCGTATGTAGGCTTTGCAAGAATTTACAGAGCTGGTAAAATCCAGTCAGCCTGAGGCTGTGAAGGCTGTACTCGCGTTTTGGCCGCGCTTGTACACATTACTGGCCGTAGATGTGGAACATAGGGTGCGCGAAGCAACGCATAATGCTCATCGTGCTGTTGTTGTAAAAGTGAAACGTAATCTGGCTCCGTACTTGAAACAGTTAGCAGGACCGTGGTTCACTTCACAATATGACACGTATCCTCCAGCTGCTAGTGCAGCGACTCTGTCATTTGAGGTTAGTTAGTAGACAATGCAGAACATCTGTTCAGAGTGTTGTGTGTAATTGTGAAATATCTGTATTAGGATGCGTTTCCCTCAAGTAAACAACAAGAAGCTATCGCGTTTTGCCAAGAAGAGATTCTTTCGTATATTTGTGATAATATTACAGTACAAACAGCACAGACGTTGAGCAATCCTAAGTATGTGATACACATATATGTATTCAGATCAGCCAAGTTATTCAGTGAATCATATGAATGCACTGAAATTTTAGTACATATTAGTGATTATGTTCCATTGTAGAACCACGTCACCTGAAGAAGCAGAGGCAAAGTATGAACGACTGTTGATAGCCAGTCTTCAGGGTTATACGTTGTACTTGAGTAAACTGTCCAAAGAACAGTTACAGTCGGCAGAAGAAACGAACATGCGTATTATATCGAATCCTAGATTCTGGAAATTATCTAAAACCAAAGTGCCATTAATCCGTGCTGCCTGGTTTGGCTGTGTGACCGCACTGTGTCAGCATGCACCGTTCGTTTTAAAGAACGAAGTGCATCACGTCACTTCCGCTGTATTCTCTAATCTGGACGAGACAGAACCTACTGTGCTCACTGCTACTTGGGAAGCTGCACTCTTTATTATTTCCAACATTCAGGTCAGATTATTATTCATTTAACTTGTCCGTCATAATATAACGGTCATTTTATTTTACACCATGTAATCGTATATAAATACGTACATGTTTATAGGATTGGTGGAAATTTGTGAATATTGAGAAACTTCTGTTGCCCAAACTGTGGAAAATATTACGGGAGGGTGGTCAAGGCAGTGCAGTGGTGGTGTTTCCTAATCTCCTGCCTCTTGTATCACATTTTCCACCAACATTAGATACCACTACACTGTACGGGCATTTCTTTGAAAACATTCGTAATGGGTAAGTAATATCAATAATAATTAAACCAAAACATAATGCATATTAACACTGCTGCAATATTTACCCAAAGCAATGGTAAAGCTAAAAGTAAAACATAGTATACACTATGCATTTAAAATGTTACTATTTTGTTACAAAATATATGTGATTGATATATATATATATATATATTTTCTTCAGCATGAAAAAACGTACGGTTATTCAAAGTCGATCAGAATTTGGTGCTATAGCTACCTCATATATTGAATGTCTACGTTATGTAACAATGAAAAACATATCTGATGCAATACTGTGCGAATCACTGATCACCGAACACTTGATCCCTACGATAGATTGGTGCTTTACCGGAGAGAATATCATTACAAAAACACTATTCACAGAGATATCAACACTGGTACAGTACTGGGCTAGAAACAGGGCCGATCCAACCGACACCAATTACAAACAACTTATGCAATGTTTCTGGACACAACTAGAGCATGTTATTAAATCAAGTGTAACTACTTACGTTCAGAACAACGATCGTGACAAACTTATCTCGACAACCGATAAACAAATAGAATTACTTACCAGCATGAAGAAGAATGTCATCAACAAGCAAAAGAAACATTTGAAAGTGAAATTTATTTCGCCTGAACGTAAACAAGAGCGTGATGATACTGTTCACGACGAATCAATGCACATTACTGACGCACAGTGTCCGTATACTAAAGAATTAAACGAGCTGGCATATAAAACATGTTGCATGTATTTGAAATTGATCAAGGATCAACGTAGAAACGAACTGATCACTTCATTGTGTCTGTTGGTACAACATTTCAACAGTGTGGAACTGTTTCAATATTTGAGCACACACATGAGTGAAGCAAGTGACAAAGTATATACATTAACGGATATACATACTCAGATATTCTTGAGTTTGTTGCGTATAAAATCTACCGCGTCTGAATCAGTTGTTGATTTAATATTTGCGCTGTATAACTATGTAAGTGCACAAGAGAAAAGTACTGTATTAGAATCACTTACGAAGGTAAGAAATTATGCTTGTGCTTGTTTGATTTTGTTGAATATAAAATTAGATTCACACATATGTTCAATAGTCCATGTATTTTACTACATAAATTATGTACATGTTACAGATTTCAAATGAAGTATGTTTCTGTTGGTGCGTTGCAAAAGCATTATCATATCCATTCTGTAACGATACAACTATACAAAATTGGCTTACTACAGATCCAGTTTCAAAGTTACTAATCACAATTACAGAATCGATGTTAAATGATGAAATATCGCCAGATAAAAGTTTGCTATTGAAAAAAGCACTTACCCAAAATATCGATGGAGGTAAATACTGTCCGCTTTGGAAATATTTTCCTTGCTATTAATTGTTCAATTCATTTCTTAGACTTTTACATCAGCAAGACTGCTTGTAAACAGATCATGTTAATACTGTGCGGTTGCCTGTTGTCTCCCTCTGAATTTCCATTCACTATTGATACATGTGCAAGTTTCGCAGCTCAGTTAGCTGCCAGTGTATACACGGAGAAAACACTGTTAACCTATGGTGATCAACTGCTACTGGCACTGTTCTCATTGAGCTGCAATGTTAACTGCGATCCCGAGACTTTATCGAAAGATACACTGTGGGAAGTAACTACAGCTTGGCAAGATATTCTGACTATATTCACTGTGGACGAACTTAGCACCGATTTCGATAATATTATCTGGAAATTTACGAAAATCGTTCAAAATGAATTTATGAACAGCAGTACAGAATCAATGGAACGATTGACAACAGTGATTGTTGGTTTAATCAAATGTATTCAACAGAACAATGACACTACAAATCGTCTTAGTCAAATAACAAAGAGTATTCTAAATGTACCTAGTGTCATTCGAACTGTCAAACAACAAATGACAGATATTTGCAATTGTACAAGAATTATTCGTGGTGATCTCAGTTGGCCAGTGCAATGTCCAGTTCCGGAAAATATTTTACAAATCGTACCGGATGATAAATCGGTTATAAATTATCTAACGTGGAATCGGTTTGTTATAAATGTTTTGACAGCACTCTTCAAAAAGACTAACAAACAAGATGAAGAAACCGATGAATGCGACGAAGAAGATGAAGAAGAAGAACCAATTATGACACAAAGTACAGATGATGTAAATAGTCTTGTTAAATCTGCCTTGCAGTCGTATACTGTTGCGAAAATATTTATCGATAATTATAAAACTGTACGTATTGTTCATTGTGAATTTATTGCTAATATATGACAGTTCTGAATCTAAATTCATCATTCTAATTTCAGTCGAAATTGTACGTTCAAGTATCAGACTTGTTTGACAAAATGCATGATGAATACCGTCAGTTTATCTCGACTGTAATTCCTAGTGAAATGTTGAAAACACTAATGGAAAACTTAGAAGATGATTGCTACGATACAGTTTATGTATTACACAGTTCATTGTTGACATCTACCAGCGACCTCGTACAAGTTTATACCAGATTAACGAAAAAATTCAAAGAAAGTTCTCTGTACCTTACACAGCTGTTTGCGAAATGTTTAACGTACGATCACGTTATAGAACCGAAGAGCAAAGTGGAAAAATTGGCGATAACAAGAGCACTAATACATTGTGAGGAAACAGATGTGCAAGTAGCAGAAGCACTTAGCGCTGTTATGACCATTCGAGGAACGAATGTAGACAGTTTACTATATAACAGGTAATATTTGTGCTAGTTTCAGATGTTTTGTGAATGTTTCATCATAATCTATTACATTATTACAGGGATATTTCCAGTGTGAATTGGGAACAGATTCAAATTGTTGTAGAAATCGTTCGATTATTGACTTCAGTAATTAAGGAAAAACCAGAGAATCTGTCAAGTCAACACTGGGACTTTGTGTTAATTTCTCTGACTGCCTGGGCGAGTAGCATGGATGAAAGCAAACAGAAATACAGACAGACAGAGGTGGCAGAATTCATATGTGCCGTGTGTGATCTGTACATGGTGTTCCATGATTATTTATCTCAAACTACATCCAATTTACAAGTGGAATTTCGTGATTTATTCGCGCAGGATGTACATATTTCCTTAATAAATATGTGGATGTTTATTGCAGGTAATAGAATATATACAGATATATATATATTAGAAATGTTACATACACGATGTTGTATTTATTTCAGAACAAGAATTACAAATGACAGATACTCCCATTACAATGTTACCGGCACTGGAAATTATTGGCGAAGTAATAACACATTTAGAACCGGCGTATTTGATCCGAGTTGGTGATCCTAAATTACCAAAATGGCAATCATTGGTACAGTTGTGTGGTAGATTGTTACAATCGCCTGTCAGCGTTCTACAACTTTGGGGTTATCAAGGATTACGGCGGATATTAGAGGAACTAGTGGCGCTGGATGTCAAATCGTTAAATCAGAACTCACCTCAGGCGTATGGACTTATGTGTTCACAACTGGGTCATGTACTTACCACCATGCAAGACGTAGTCCAAACAATGCTAATGGACTTCAAGTAAGTATTGTTAACTGTATTATTAATATTATGCTTTCTTCCGTAAGTTTATTAACCCTAATGTATTATATAAATATATATTGTTTAATTTTTGTAGGTTAGGCGAAGATAGTTGCAGAGTTGAACCATTTACTGACTCGTACACATTTACCTTTGGATATCTTCTCCTCTGGGATATTCTCCTATCGTTCTGTCAACATGCATCTACAGATTTAAGATATCAGTATTCGGATTGGTTAAGGTATATGCCACATAGTTTGATAGAAATTTAATTGTATCATTGATAACTTTATTCGGGATATATTATTTCAGAACTGGAGAATATCTGAAGAATTTACTAAACAACGTTTTTAAACTAATACCAACAGAAGTACTCCATTATACTGAAGGACGTAAAAATAGTATGATGGAACAGTTCACCAAGGAACCAGTGTTTGCTGTATCAGGTAATGTATCTAAACATGTTTCATATTTACTTTACTTACATAGGAATTGTCTATGGGTTGTTGTATAGAATCATCAACAAGCGAACATCTTGAACATACTGTATGTTGGGTGTATGCACGTACCTTAGCAAACCTACCGGCACTCGTGCGCCAATGGTGGTCAGACGCGGAACCACGGACAGCGCAAATTGTTGAACAAGTGACTGCCGCGTATGTAAGTCCACTGTTGTGTGCGCATGAGTTACAGAATGTTGTAGAGAAAGAAAAAAGTTCCAAGAATAATATGAAGGTATAGTTCATTTCGCACCTATAAAACCATTTTACACAATTTATATAATTCGTAGGTAAAAGTACATCTGTCTTCACGTGAAGTTGTAGCTTCGTATACTGTTGATGAAGCTCGCATGGAGCTGTTAATAACGTTACCGACAAACTACCCTCTAGGAGCTGTACAAGTAGATTGCAGTAAACAAATAGGCGGCACCTCACAGTCACGTAACTGGATCATGCAGCTAACCATATTCCTTACGCATCAGGTAACATCATACAATATTATACGGACCATGTTCAATACATATACATATAATATATTTATTCATTCAGAATGGCAGAATTTGGGACGGTTTATCTCTGTGGAAAACTAATCTAGATAAAAAGTTCGATGGCGTTGAAGAATGTTATATTTGTTTCTCTGTTCTGCACAATGCTACTTATCAGTTACCGAAGTTATCTTGTCAGACATGCAAGAAAAAGTTCCATTCTCCATGTCTTGTAAGTAACAATTGTATATTTACCACTGCAATGTATGTTTACTCTGTCTTGTTTATTTCAGTACAAATGGTTCAGTACGAGCAATAAATCTACATGCCCAATATGTAGAAACCTATTCTAATCAGAACAAGTTATATCATATTCTATTATAACTATGCCTTCAAATAGTTTAATAGATCATAATTATACATAAGTGATATATTGTAAAAAAAAAATAAAACAGTTGTAATTATTTTATGTCGCATAATTATTTTTCTTGTTAATAAATATAGTTTTTAATAATGAATTAATTTTAATTTATGCATCTCCTGAGCCCGGTTCTGACTTTGAAACATGCGCTTTGCAGAGAAATGCGCGTGTCTGTGTCATTAGTGCAATCATAACAAATGTGTAATAATAATAACATAATTGTGCCAATTTGAACTTGTTGTGGAGAACTACCAGACAGAAATCACGTTCACGTGATAAGTGACGATGCGCACGTCATAAAATTTCAACTGAAACAACCTATAGCGGTCGTCTGACAGTGGGAGGTGAGGTTAGGTTAAATTTTTTTATTCATTAGTGGTTATAAAAGAGGTAGGTAAGTTGGTCCATTGTTGTGTTTGTATTACTTCTGAATTGACCACATAAATAGACAATTTAATAATGTTTTGATAATTGCTGAATGTTTAGTATATAATATGTACATAGTCTGTGCTATTGGTTTTATTTTAAAATTGTGCACTTTATGAACTATTTATATAAAGTGAATATTACGCGTAAGATTTTTTTTGTGATTTTACAATGAAACGTAAAACTTATACAAAATATCGTATTTTTATAGAATATGGCTGGTTTATTACGAAGTTCTGTGAATCGTTTCACATTAAGTTTGAGGGCTTTTTCAAGAAATGTAGTACGTTTGGAAAAAGCATCAACACCAGCTGCCGTTGAGACAGAAGCTCAAGCTGGAAAATTAAGTGGAAAAACACATCGTGTTAATGAGTTGGAGAAACGTTTTCTTGTTTGGTCTGGAAAGTACAAAAGCATTAATGACGTACCCGCACTTGTCTCGTAAGTAACAATATTTGTAATAATAGTAAAGTAATATCAATGAAAATTCTTATATTGACCACATTCAGAAACCACATCCAGTTGATATGATGATACTTTGATATCGCCATAAAAAATGTGTAATACTTTCCTGTTGTATATGACTTACATGTATTGTATAGTTTATCTGATGAAAGATACAGACATTTGTTGAAATAAATATTTTATATTACTGTATTTCTATTCAATATAAAGAAACACTGGGATTTGTGTGTTATGTGCAGGCCAGAATCTGTGGAAAAGGCACGTAACAAGGCCCGTATTCGTATTGCTAATATAATGATGCTGATGACGGCCCTGGCATGTTTGGGCATGGTCATCAGCGGCAAGCGTGCCGCTGAACGAGGTGAGTCAGTGCAGAAAGCAAATATCGAATGGCACAACAGAGTGAAAGAAGATGCCATGAAAAATGCGAAATAAATCTTATATAGTTATTTATAATTTATTATATCGTGAGAAGTATGTTTAAAATTATATTCGCACAGTATGTATAATGACAAGATTGATTAAAGTTTTATTTTAAAAATGCTTTATTATTCATTATAAATGTAACAACGATCAGACTTTTACTTGAGTTGTGTGAGTGTTTTCCAAGAATATGTATTAAATATAAAGCTTAATAATGATTTGTTGGATAGGTAACATCATACTATATTACATTACCGGTTTCTAGACTGAAGTTTAACTTAAATCTTGAATGAAAACAAACGAATGTCGAAGCGAAATTTCATTGCTAGACAGATTCGATATTGTTCATTTTGATACAAGATTTAAATCGAATCTCGTCCTAGAAATCGGACAGTTACCTATGTTAGCGTGTAGTCCGTTTATTATCGTAACTTTTATAAAAACAGCAATATGGCAAATACATACAAATGGAGAACAACATTGTTCTATCTTTTCTACAACATACTAGCACATATGAGCAACGGTAACGCTTGCTCTGTATTCTTTTCCACATCAGTCCTGTGTCATTTCTCACTGTCGGCATGGAAGAATCCTCTGCAACGTTCATTAAACACTTTTGTTGTACGCTGTTTCACAACTTCTTCTACACTAAGTTCTACTTGTAATAGTCGAAACTACACACACAAACATATTGTGATTTATTATTATTTTTTGTACATCACATATTTCTAACAATCACAGGACATACCTTCGTTTGTTCTGCTCTCAAGTTTTTCAACAATGTAATATCATTGTTGTCATTTTCTCTCTGCTGTTTGAAATTTTGTACTTTATTAGCAGAAACAGTTATACATTTCTTAATTGCATTTACTCTTTCTTCATGACCAGATTTCAAATTTTCATATAGATTTTTACATGTACTGCTAGCATCAACTTGAGATCGAAAAGAATCGGTAGGTATACTGGTATTTAAAGCATATATAATTTTATCATCTATTGTCCGCATATTTTTTAATGCATCCTACAAAGACAAATAAATTCATTTTAAAATCTGGTGTAATTTATGAATTTTCTTATAAAAATCGTATTGTATATGATCCAGAATATTAATTAATATATCTTTATTACTTTTGCTATGCACACTCAAATGCGGTATTATTTAATTAAGGTTATGTATACAAGTTATAAATCTATGTATGAAAACTGAGTACATGATAACTAATCTCGGTATGTTAAATTAAGAAAAAATGTTTACCTGAAACTCTAAAAAATCTCCGCATTCTACAATAACATTTGAAGACATTTTATTATAAAAAAATGATTTTTGGATACCACGGTGGTAAGTTGCAAAACTGCAACAGTATTACCAATGACAAGAAGAAATTGCGGATTTTAACTTAAACAATTCTAAATATCTACACATGTAATCAGATTATGATAATAAATAAATAAACTAGTAAAAACTATATTTAGAATATGATTTATATATACAAGTAAATCAATCATTTGCCAAATTCGGTGTACAAAGTAATTCAAATGTGAGCAGATACTTATAGTTTAATATATATGTATACAAGAATTTATTAAATATGTTCATTGATATCAGTTTACCTTAAAAAAATATAGCTTAAAACAAAATTTATTTTATATTTTAAATACTTAACTTTTTACAGTTGGCTATATGGAAATATTATTCCCATGATCCATTAAGAGAGAGACCTTGAAGTTGAAGTTTAATGGTGGATTGAAAATTTCACATTTCCATCATTACGAGTAATTTTATTTATATCTTGAACGGTAAGTTCAATTTATTTTTAAATATACACACACATGTTTATTATTATAGGGATAAGCAAAAAAATGCATAACAACCGCTACAATAGAATTAAGTAGAAATTTCAAATGTCATCTGCTTCCACATTTCGTTGAACATTGCTTTATCTTTGCTCTATATCTTGCCATGCTGTACATAAATTTATGTCATTGTTAACATGATACTTTTGATCTAGCAATTTTTCAAAACAGAATACTAGAGATTACGCATATATATGATAATCAATACTTTTTCTGGAACCGATGACCATGAGTCATTACACAATGTTAATGACAGTTGTCGAGATATAATTATTTTGATAAGGTAATTTTCGTATTTTAAATAGTATGCAGTTGTGTATTACATGATATATGTATTGTTTGACATTCATATGTATTTAACTGATATCTGCGTAAAATGTCTGTGCTATCATTTAATAGGTATATTAATATACTTTCTATAAATTCATAAGTATATGCGGCAACAGTGTTATATTATTTGTTTTTGCGAGATACGAATTATAAAAATCGAGATATGTATATATAAATTTTTTTATTGGATTTAGATGTCAGGATCTGCACATAGACATCGATACAAAAATACGGCCTTAGATTCGCAAGAGTTACGGCGAAGAAGAGAGGAGGAGGGTGTACAAATTAGGAAACAAAAACGAGAACAACAGCTGTCAAAACGAAGGAATGTTAATACTGTTGTCATACCGGACGAACATGAACCCGTCGATGTTGATATCTTATCACCTGTTACACCTGGCATCACACCCGCCATGGTACAGGGTCTGTACAGTACCAACGTAGACGAACAACTGGCGGCCACGCAAAAGTTTAGGAAACTACTCAGCCGAGAACCGAACCCTCCAATAGACGAAGTCATTCAGACCGGCATCGTGCCGAGATTTGTAGAATTTTTACAGAACAACAGCAACTGCACTTTACAAGTAAGACTTACTAAGGCCAGTGTGTATTTTATATTGTACATTTACCTGTGTGCGTGTGTGTGTAGTTTGAAGCAGCATGGGCACTGACCAACATATCGTCCGGTACGTCGATGCAGACACGGATGGTGATAGACGCGGGTGCCGTACCTATATTCATATCGCTGCTTGGCAGCCAGTTCGAGGATGTACAGGAGCAGGCAGTGTGGGCGTTAGGTAACATTGCCGGTGACTCGCCCGAGTGCAGGGACCATGTACTGGACTCGGGAATACTGGTACCTTTATTGCAACTGTTAAGTAAATCAGCACGGCTCACTATGACGCGAAATGCGGTGTGGGCATTATCGAATCTCTGTCGAGGTAACACTGTCATTACGCATATAGACAATGCATAGGTATGCTATCGCTGCTGTTGCTGTTGCTGTTGTAGGTAAAAATCCACCACCAGAGTTTACGAAAGTATCACCATGTTTGCCCGTGCTAGCGCGGTTGTTGTTCCATACGGACGGTGACGTGTTATCGGACGCATGTTGGGCACTCAGTTATCTGTCCGATGGGCCAAATGACAAGATACAGGCTGTCATAGATGCGGGCGTTTGTAGGCGGCTTGTGGAACTGCTGATGCACGAACAACCGAATGTAGTGTCTGCAGCGCTACGAGCTGTCGGTAATATAGTTACCGGGGACGATGTGCAAACACAAGTAGTGCTGAATTGTTCTGCGTTACCGTGTCTCCTGCATTTACTTGGCTCTAGCAAGGAATCAGTGAGGAAAGAAGCGTGTTGGACCATTTCCAATATTACAGCTGGCAATCGACAACAAATACAGGTAGATAAACACACGTACATCATCTCATTATATATATATATATATATATATAAATACTGCTCGTATAATACATTAGAAACTCTAATCGATGTTCTATTAGGCGGTCAGCATATTTATGATATTGTTCCAGGCTGTTATCGATGCAAATATATTTCCTGTACTGATCGATATATTGGGTAAAGCTGAGTTTAAGACGCGCAAAGAGGCGGCATGGGCAATAACGAATGCAACTAGCGGTGGTACCGCTGACCAGATCCGGTATCTGGTGAACCAAGGTTGTATACGGCCCTTGTGCGATCTGTTGACCGTTATGGATGCTAAGATCGTTCAGGTTGCACTCAACGGTCTGGAGAACATACTTCGGTTAGGCGATCAAGACGCCAAAGCACACTCGGGTATCAATCCATACGCTGTACTCATTGAGGAATGTTACGGTAAGTCATGGGATCATTAAATAATCATTACTTGTTGGCAGTGCATAGTGTTATAGAATAATAATATTATATAGTAGAGTATGTTCACACTTCACATTTCTGACATTTTACTATGTTGTAATGATTAGTTTATTGGGAGTATGTAATAGTTGTTCTGTAATTCGTATGGTTATTATCTGTTTCAGGCCTAGATAAAATTGAATTTCTTCAATCTCATGAGAACATGGACATCTACCAGAAAGCGTTCGATATTATTGAACATTTCTTCGGCAGTGAGGAGGAGGATACACGAGTCGCACCAGCTGTGGATGCAGAACAACAACAGTACCAATTCAATGCTGACCAATCAGTACCAATGGGTGGTTTTCAGTTTTAGGACAAAAATAATCAATCAATTAATGAACAACACAAACACACACACACACACACATATAACTATTATAACTTACACACACGTACATACCTATGTGAAAATCATGTTTTTGTTGTTGTTTTTTGTGACGTAAATTATCAAATCTATTTAGTTGTTATGTTATTGATTGTTAAAGGATAATTTTAGTTGAAATTTTAGCCTTATCAGGGACATATCTCATCAAGTGTGCTAAAATTGAACATATACATGACGAGTAAGGAATAGATTTTTATTTCATTGGTTAATATGATTGCATGAAGCATGCTTGTTTTTTGATGAAATTAATTTTAGATCCAAATACACTTGGGAGGACAATATTATATGGACACGTACAGTATGACAAATGTTTTGTTATGATGAGATGAAAGGAGAGTGGAATTGGTAGAATCTTTGTTTAACTCTAACATTATATGCACGTGTATGTACATGTGTCGTGAGTTACAACTTGTATATGTATATGAAACAACACCATTTACATATTAGGTGTTATATGTTGTAACGGATGATGATACTGGTATTGATAACAGTATCGGTGACTGGTTTGACAGGAGTAATGACACCTACCTGAGTTCACTATACAAACATTACCGGGTATTTGGCATATAAGTACATAAATACCTATATATAGTATACATGTATACTACTATAATTACAGCAACAACAACAACTACTACTATTACTAAATAGAGAGCTACCTACATACAGTGTTTGTCAGAAAGTCTAACGACTGATAATACACTGTAAGTTTACCACACATGATTCACAGTCGCGCGGTGATTTTATCGGCATCTGATTGAAAGAGTCACCAAAAAATTGTAGTTATATATATATTTTAAATTTATAATAACAATTATAATTATGCAAATGAATGTTATTTAAGTCATACTTGTAAATATATTAATTATTTAGATAACTTTTACTACATTAATAAATGCATCTTCAGTTTTCATCAGTTCCGAATAATTAACGAATTTAAATAAGACAATTATTTATGGTTATACAACAGAACGTAATGCATTCATTATCTGAATAGCCATTACTGCAAATGTGTGTGGGGCCATGCAGATGACAGAATGCATAAATAAATAAAGCAAAATAAATATATGTGTACGTATATTTTAAGGTTACACAAAACTAGTAACTTTTGAGTCACTCATTCTTTAATTGAATTACGTTTATCGTCTGTTGCTATTATTAGTTAATCACACATCTCTCATTACAATTACTAACAAAATATATATATATACAAACGTACTGTGTTGTTTCGTTGTTGAATTTGTTATATAAGCACAAAATATTTATTATTACCGCATGACTCAAAACTGGACATGTTTGTGTAACCTGTTATTTTCCTACTTTGTGATTAAATTATATTTATCTCGATACTTTTTATAGAAATTTTGAAAAATAATCATAAAATTTGTATTAATATCTTGATATACTTGAGTGAAATAAAAGGTATATGTAAAGTATAAATTATTTACACAGACGAATAAATAAAGTGGGCAACTCATGTTGTACAAACAACAACACATTCATAAAACTCTTCTTTATTCAAAATAAAACATTTCACACAGTAACATCATTTACCTTGGTTAAAAAAAAACACACATTTATGTTTACGTATATATGTGAGAGAAATTTGGGTGGTAACAATATTTGAAATAAATCTAATTAGTCTATTACGACACTGGATACGGATGAGTTAAGACTGTAAATTTTAAATTATTACGTATACATACTGGAGTACAGGAATATACTGGAATTAATGAATTTAAAATATACAATAAATTATTTCTGAACAAAATGTTAATATCACAATGCTTTAAACACCGATCCCGTAACACGTGTTACTAATGGCATCAGTTTATCTTCGTCTAAATCTTTCCAACTTTCTTTCAAATGATATTCTGCAATCGTCTCCTCTTTGCCATCGAGTGAATTTACTTTCAAGGTAAATATATACACAACACTTTCTACTAACGGTGATATTTCATCACAGAACGAATGAAATGCCTGTGCCACTTGGCCTGGAATGTTCTGTAAATCCTTCACAACCATAACTTTCTTCTCCGATATTTCACCTGCATATTTATCAATCAAAAATCCATAATCTGATATTGCTTCTTCGCTAAGAAATTCACTCTCTTGCATTTCAATAAAATCCTGATGTGTTTCTAGTTTTTCTGATGTGTACTTGGCTAAATCGTGCACTAATTTATCTATGACATTATTCTCTGGATCGTACAGAAATAGAAATACTGCTGGATGAATCGCAGACGGACGTCGTATATCATCAATCACTGCTACAATATTATCCCAAGTTTCATTCGGTTGCGATGGATAAGTATTTTTCATATATGTAATATACGATATACGTATATTATTATTACCATCATTATTATTATAATTTAAGAAAAAATATATTAAACCAGCTATGATTACTGGAATAAATATTAACAACACCGGATTCAGTAAGTTAGTCTGAGTACGTACTTCATTAATTATTGTTGATTCTTTAATAGGTGTACCTTTGGGTACAACAGTTTGTGAAGGTGTTCGCACATTATTATCCGTAGCTTTTTTCTCTTTATAAGTCCGTTTTGGTTCTTCTGGTGTTTTGCAAATGGATGAAGATGTATCAGTTACTGGTACTTCCGTTTCATCGATATCTGATTCATCTGTCTCAGTGTCAGAAGAATCTTCCAAATTATCAGGATTACGACTTTGATTTTTACTTACATAATTTTTCGATTGTCCGTTATATCTTTTTTTATTTTGCAACATGTTTATATCTTCTTTATAACTTTTACGACACTTTGGTGAACACTGTGAAGAAAATATTACGTTACATGTTGAATCATTTTATTATGACAGAAAGCAGGTTATGTTATGGAAAAATATTGTAGTTAGCAAAAAACAATAAAAATAATTACATTATTGCTTGGTGACCTTAAATCTTCTTTAGACATTTCGAACTGCTAACTATTGAACATCTGTGTGAGCTGTTATCAGTGCACACCTATGTACAAATTCATTTTATTTCATCTATCTATCCAAGGAATATTCCCTGTATCTATCTACTAACGCGTATACACTGACACCAACTGAAATCATAACCAATCATAACTAACACACACTCACACCGATATGATCAAGGCACTGAATTTGAGTCATCGTACTGGTGTCATCTATACACAAAAGTTAGAAACAAGTTAACAAGTTGTGAAACATAACCTCTTTTTGTCTTTTCATCACTTTTCATATTCTTGACATGCTTTAGTGAAATACACGTGTATTTTGCTTTAATAAAAATAACAATAATGGAGTATATAGATGTTCAGCAGGGCGTCGTACAAGAAAAACGAATGTAATAGTTTCGTATAAATTATTTTAATATCAAGTTTGTAAAATCATTTTATATGTTGTAGATTATGTTGTGAATGTGGTACAGTAATCGAGCCTAATCCCTCGAATATGTGCGTTGGATGTCTCCGTTCTCACGTAGACATAACGGAAGGCATCCCGAAGCAAGTTACGTTGTATTTTTGCCGGGGCTGTGAACGGTATTTGAATCCTCCAGCAGAATGGGTTCCATGTGCCTTAGAATCACGAGAATTGTTGACTTTATGTTTGAAAAAATTGAAAGGTTTAAACCGTGTCAAACTAATCGATGCAGGTTTTGTGTGGACAGAACCACATTCGAAAAGAATTAAGGTATGTTATTTGTAGTACATTTTTATTGCGTATGTGTCGTAAGTGAAAACGTTTTTGTATACAGGTCAAATTAACCGTGCATGCTGAAGTAAGCGGTGGAGCAGTGTTACAACAAGTGTTCGTGGTGGATTATATTATTAATCACCATATGTGCGATGACTGTCATCGTTCAGAAGCTCAAGATTTCTGGCGAGCCCTCGTGCAAGTCCGACAGAAAGCTGAGAACAAAAAGACGTTCTACTATTTAGAACAACTCATTCTTAAACATAAAGCTCATGAAAATACGTTAGGAATCAAACCGATTTATGGTAAATATTTCATAATTACTTGTAATAAAAGGAATAATATTAACTGTTAATTGTGTTATTCTGTAGAGGGTTTAGATTTCTTCTACGCAACCGAGGCGCATGCACGTAAAATGGTAGATTTTATAACTACCGTACTGCCCTGTCGTTACCAGCATTCAAAGAAACTAATATCCCACGATATACACAGTAACATCTACAACTACAAATTTACATATTGCATTGAAATCGTACCAATTTCTAAGGACAGTGTTGTATGTCTGCCGAAAAAACTAACACAACAGTTGGGTGGTATTTCACCTGTATGTTTAGTGTACAGGGTGACGAATTCTTTACATTTGATAGATCCGTCTTCGGCACAAAGTATGTATTAAACACTAGCTAATGCTATGATCATCATTATATATGTATTTATTGTTTATTTCTGCTAGTAACTGAAGTAAATAGTACCACTTTTTGGCGATACCCGTTCAATAGTATATGCAATCCAAAGCAGTTGGTCGAGTATGTTGTCATGGATATTGAACCAATTACGGATAAGAACAGGAAAAGTTTCCCCGGACAAGGTTCAGTGTCCACTAAACATATGTTAGCTGATGTGTGGTTAGTTCGTGCATCTGAACTGGGTTTAACTGACAATACTATACATGCTAGAACACATTTGGGACATGTCCTAAAGCCGGGCGATTCTGCTATGGGGTAAATTTCAACAACAATAATGAAACGTTGAACACTATAATTTATCGAATTCACATTGTGTTTCAGTTATAATGTTGAGGACAGTAACATTAATGATAGTAGCTTTGATAGACTTGATCGGCATGCAGTACCAGATGTGATACTTGTCAAAAAACATTATGGCGATCGGTCAGTACGTCGGCGCATGCGCAACTGGAAATTGAAGCATCTAGCTGCAGAAAGCACCGCATTCAACCAAGATGCCAAGTAAGATATATATACACATGGCACATTTATATTAGATCGAAATATAACCTCTGTTTGTGTTCTAGTGATTACAATGAATTCTTGGACGAACTAGAAGAGGACCCTGCATTGCGACAGAATATTAATATTTTCAAAGACAGCACGAAACAGATTTCAGTTGACGTTAATGAAATGAACGACCCGTCTATGCCTCATATTACTCTTGCAGAAATGTTGGACGATCTGCAAATTGAAGACGTTGAAATGGCAGAATAATATATATTTTTATTATATAATTATTGTATTGTAATACACTTGTGTTGGGAAACAAATAATTATGTCAAGAATATCTCTAAATATTAACATTGATTGTAATTACTCTAAAACATATAACGAAATAAAATAAAACCTATATTATTTAAGTATTTTGTAACGTAGTTAGAATGAAATAAACCGGTAAACAAGTCGAACCCGAGTCAGGTTACGAGTATTGCCGACTATGAGGTGCTTCACTCGAGCCTTTTTTATAATCGGTTTATAACGCTTCTTTACAACCACGGCTTGGAAGATATTTGGATGTGTTATATACAGGATGTATTGTTTAACAAATGTAATTTGATACAACAAAATAATTGTTGCTAGTTCTTATTGCACATTGGGTCTAATTTGAAGTAGCTCTGCTTTTTAAATTTTTCGGATATTCGGTTCCGAATAATATATTTCCATCAAAATCTCGCAATCGATTCTTTTCATGATTGCAATACTTGTACTGCGTATAAAAAAGTAAAAATAACGTACAACTTGGAAAATCCTACTTATTATACTGATATTTCATAATCTACTTAATCAATTTCTTATCTTATAATAAATAAACAAATTACTTATAAACTAAAATACTTGACAGGTACTTATATGAAACCGTTTTATTACAGGCATCAAAGGAGGATAATCAGAAAATAATCTATGGATCAATTGCTGTACATTTGTACGTTTTAATCAAAAGAATGTATTAATCTCAATAGATATTGATTTGTTAACATGTGTTTATTACTAAAGAGCTTGGCAACCAATGCATAGAAATATGCTAGAAATAGATGTTTATCTTCAATAACATGCGATATTGTTCACGTGCATACAAAATATGACATTTATTTTTCATTGATGTCTATCTTATCATCAGATTAGTACAAATCTATTAAGCTGCTAGTAGCAACCAATTTTCTTATTAATCAACTAATACGGCATTTTATCCCATCCTTAGATACATTACAAAGATAAATTGATCGTTATTGGTCTCATATATAAATTGGACTGGTTACGCTACAGCAGGGGTGGCCAACTTGTTTGTTATTTACAAATCAGTCGCGAGCTACCTATCAAAATCACGAAATTTAAAACATTCAAGGCCCTAGAATAACATTTTTTAATATTTGAATACATTTTCCGACTAACGCATTTCCCAAAAACCAATGATACCAAATTACGAATACGGCCACGAACGACCAATAATTGTTTTGCGATCGACCTGTTGTCCATATCTGCGGTACATAATTTGGATACATTATACCTGGTTGTGTAATGTTAAAAATAGTACCAGAACGGTACTTTTGCGAAAACACTTTGGAATGGTGCGTGTAAGTGAAGATTAGCAGGCAGAATGTAAGGAGAAATTTTACGAATAATTTGCTTTAAAAAAATATATAAACTGGTACCAAGTCAATATTATTTAAAACAAGTAATATAATAAATGAGTCACCAGTGTCGGTTCTAGTTCATTACTGATTATAAAATGAAATTAGCCAAATTACACAGCGGTAGAAATGTGTGAAAAGTAGTTCAAATAAATATTTAACAAAAATAACATTGTAATGTTGTTGATATCCCAGTTCAGTCATTCCTATTCAAGTAAAATATTTAAAATTCATTTGGCATAATGTAAAAAGATAAGCATTCGATAAAATATTATTCAAATTATAGACTACTTTCAGTAATACTTACTTGCAGTAATACAATTATAGATTTCCACCTATATGATTAGATTCTAGTCACGTATTTGGTAAAAAAAGCTAGAAAAAGAAGTAAACATTCTAAAATATTTAGTAGCATACAACTAACAAATAAAAATGTACATTTTTCATGTGAACTCTAATATTATATAATGATAATAAGGAATGCAAAGAAACTTTTCCTCATGTATTCAACCTTCATTCTTCATGTTTGTAATTACAATGAGATAGTTAGCAGAATCAATATTTGTATTCAACATGAGATAGTTGCAACATGCAATTAAATTAATTACACTGAATAACAAATAAATAATTGAAACTAGTATGTGTACGAAACCTTTGTATAAATTGCATAATTATTTATTACAATGTAATTTGTTAATGACTAGTAATGCGTTTAGTGATACCTATTCAAATTGCTGGTTTTGATAACGCCAAAAGATAAAATTGATATGAATGGATCGCGTACATATATCCGTGGGATCAACTACCAATCGTCCACTTTCCTACCAACACCAGACAGTGGTGAACCAGAACATGCAGTGGTTTATATTCGCATTCGTCGCCTTTGGGGCGGTGGTACTCGCTCATACTAATCAAGCAACAGGTGAGAAAACTTTTAAACTATTTTATTTCTAGCAAAAGTTCTATTCCTAGTTCAATGTATGAGAGATATAATTATTATTTCTTAGTACTAACATATAGACAAATTCTAAATCACATAGGCAAAATAAATAATTGTTTGCTGACAAATTAATGAGTTCGTTTTATCAACAGTAGTAACATATTGCATCTGGTGAAACAAACAACGTTTACTTATCAGTATAATAAATATAGTTTCTTTCGTAACATAGGGGTAACTAGACATGCATGGTCATTTTTTATTTCAAGTGTACACCGTTTTCAATGTCGACACACTTGATATTCTTCCTTGTTCTAACAGTGAGTTTGGAGGACAGACTGGTAAACGGACTAAATGAATACATGCGCACGGGTAAAGAGAGTACAGACTTACAAGATGCATTGCAGTCCATTCAGGCACCGTACGAACTTAGGAACTTCGGCACGACTGTCAGAAACACTGCTGTATGTACGTTATGTAACGTCGCAGCTAGGTTGATCTTAAGTTACCACCAGAGTGGTGCAACGGTGGATTTACTTTCCGAAGCATTAAAAAAGCTCTGCATTAGTGTAAAAATCGAAAGCGAAGACGTGTGTAATGGAGTGATCGACTTGAATATTGTAAGTTAGTAATTATGTGCACCAAAATATCAACAATAAACAGTGATTGCATTACAGGATATATTCATTTATATAGTGGAAAACAAGCCAGATTTAACACCAGCTAAAATCTGTGGAACTATAGCTCAACCGTATGGATGTTCATTGCCAGCAAACGATGGAAATTGGAGTGTGCAATTGCCACCAGCTGTAGAACAGCCTTCATTACAAGTGAGTGAAATAATACAAACTAACTGGAATTACACATAAATCACTAACAACTAACAAATGGTTATCTTAATTACTTTTAGGATTACTCAATGAAAGAAGATAAGCCCATTCGTGTTCTACAAATTACCGATATACATTACGATGACATATATCAACCGGGTTCCAATGCCCTGTGTGAAGAACCACTATGTTGTGCTGCACATCAGGGTGAACCCGCAACTCCAGAAGCCAGAGCTGGTTTCTGGGGTGATTACCGCAGTTGTGATATGCCTTGGCACAGTGTCATCAATCTGATGGAACAAGTAACTACGCATGTATGTTTTAGTTCTCTACGTTTGATATATTCATTATTATTTAGTATTTTTATACATAGTTAACGGAAGGTCTTTCATAACTGACTTCACACCGTTACATTGCAGGATGTAGATTACGTGTATTACACGGGTGACATTATTAATCACAGAGTATGGGCTACATCCATTGAATCAAACATGAAGAGCATAAAAAAATTGTACGCCCAATTCAGAGAGTCATTCCCATCAACCCCCGTATTTCCCATTCTCGGTAACCATGAACCGAACCCACTGAATGAGTAAGGAATTAAACTCAATCATTCATGAATTAAACAAAATATACATGAACTTAATCTATATAGATTCACTACAACCGACATTCAGGATCCGCATCTTACTACCCAATGGTTATACAATCTGGTTGCTGAAGAATGGTCGCACTGGTTACCGGAATCAACTATGGAAACTATTCGCAAGGGCGGTTACTACACTGTGCTAGTGAAACCTGGTTTCAGAATTATTGCTCTTAACAGTAATGTAGCTTACACTTTCAACTGGTATGTGTGCATTACTATTTATGAAATAATCATAGTCACTAGTTATGTATGCATATGTATATTCTGAAGGTGGTTATTGTATGATGACAAAGCATTGCAAGAACAACTACAATGGCTCACCGATACATTGTACGAAGCGGAGAAGGCTGGCGAACAAGTACATATTTTGTCTCACGTACCGACTGGAGACAACACTTGTCTAACAAAATGGAGCCACGAATATTACAGAATTATTCAGCGGTAATGATATTGAAGCAACAAGTTAATATAAACATAATGTTATGGTAATCTTTATAGCTTCGCCCACGTAATTTCTGCACAATTCGTTGGCCACACACATTACGATGAAATGAATCTATACTTCAACAATTCCAATATCATGGAACCAATGAGCGTTGCGTACAACGGCGGAAGTTTCACTACTTTTATTAACGTGAATCCCAATTACAAGTTGTATGACATTAGTCCTACTACATGGGTAAATATTATTTAGAATATAATTCACTCAATTTATAGACGTTACAACATGTATGTGCATATATTTACTCTTTGTTTATATAAGTTCTAAATCTACATAGTGATTGTAAGTATAAGAAATATGTATGTAGGAAGTACAAGATTTTCATGAATGGATATTCAACCTGACTGAAGCCAATCTTAACTATCCAGCTGTACAACCTCATTGGTACAAACTGTACTCGTTCAGAGAAGCTTACGGCGTGGAATCAATGAGTTTACTTGAGCTGGGCCAGCTGCTAAGAAATATGCCAAATAATCAAACTATTCTAGACAAATATTCCAGGTAACTAAACTAGTATATGACGTGTAACATCACATTAATCAGTATTTCATTTTCTAAACAGATTCAAGTACCGCGACGGAGACTTGTACTTGCAGGGCGGTTGTGACCAGGCTTGTCACGAGGAAAACATGTGCACAATTGTTACCACAGAATTCGGCAAAACAAAGCTCTGTGACCAACTTACTCTGAAATACAGAAATACCTTGAAATATACCTAACTGTATTCATTAGGTTTAAAATATTTATTTGTACACTATGAAGTGTATGAAACAATACAATATTTAAATGTAAAATGTTATGTACATAAAAAGGGGAACATAAAATGATATAAATAAAAACACAACAATGTACAATATAGTATTCAGTTTATTATTACGTAACAACAGACTCTGATAACATTTGATCGTTATCTTTCGTAGAATTCGCAGTCATATACGTATCATCAAAATCATCATCGTCCTCATCGGCTTCCATTTCAAATAACTGTACTTTTCGCTGATTCTCAGACAACACAACACACACATGCCGGCTACTCGATACAGCAAACTTATATCCCGACATACCCTCTACAAGTCTGACAATGTTCCCGGAAATATCACATATGTCCATCTTACCTATATCCGCGCAACTAATTAACACACCTTCTTGCAGCAGCACATCTTTCAAGTACGGCTTTAATTGTGCAATAGGTATCTGACACAAGTAAGTGTTGTTATTAACACTATCTTCCAACAGCACTGACATATGACTTTGAGAATAGAATTTCACATCGAGTATTTTACACGAACTAGCAGAGTTTATCTCGGGAACATGCGATGCATATAAATACACAAGTTTCACACTGACACTAGCTCCGTTGTGTATCTCTAGGAAATAAATGCCGTCCACGTTGGACTGTTTGTCAGAAAACGCTACGCAGGTTATATCATCGTTCAAATTTAACTGTGTCATTGACAGACTATTAATTTCCGGAACATTTATGCAACCAAAATTTAGTTTAAACTTAAAACTATTAGAAATAATCTCATTCGGTTCAACGAATATGTCCTCAATGTTTCTAATAAGATGTTTATGTTGCTGCACTAATGACATGGATTCATAGTGTTTAATTATGGATTCATGTGAAGCAATACAGTCGCGTTCTTCTAGGAAGTTGTACCAGATATTCGTATCGCTTTTCGATAAAATCTTCAGCGGTGCGTCTAACAAATATTGGCCTAATCTTTCTAAATTAAAGCGACCAGTTTGGCCGGACGCATTATTGCCGATGTTGTCAAAGTTCTTTAGAAACTCGGTTATATACGCAAGATCTTGTTGTGCCATTTTCGGTATCTCGGGCGGTATCTGTTCGTCCATTAAACGCAGTATCACCACGTATAACCAGCGGAAGAAGGCTTTATAATTTGTCATTGAATGATTGATAACCTGCTGTACTTCGACACCCTTTACTAGGAACGCTCCATTCGCCATTATTGCAGAAGTAATTGTCTTCTCATTCAGGCCGAGATTCTGTAACAATACGGAAGTTTATAGTATTTTATATTTATTTCGCTGTGTATTCCTACATGCATACCTTATACCGATGTGTAAGTCTAGCCATGCCCCGCAGTTCAGCTAAATGATACGTAATGTTTTGCCCCACTTTGGTTAAATGTTTCAATAACAACTTCTGTATGTTGGAATAACTTAGCTCTATGGAATGGCCGAGTTTCTTCAAGCCCTTGTCAGTTAAATCCTGCATCAAGAATTCTTCCATTTCATCAGACGGGATGCCAAACATTAGCAGATCTAGGAAGTCAGCAGACACGGTGCCCTCCGGCACGTTGGACGCATATTTCGATAATTTTGAGTCCATCTCTAGCAATATACTCTCCCATGCCTCCGTGATAGAGGACATAGTGCTGTCCAGATATGACAACAAACTCACAAGATGTCCGTGCTTCAGTGCCATTGTAAACAGTTCTTTAGAATATAAACTTAATACCGATGTATTCATAACGATCACTTGCAAGTTATTCAAGTCATCACATATCGTAACATACATGGCACTCAAATTCTCCGACATGTACACATTTACTATCGTACATTTTTTACTGAAATACGCACTAACATTGATCAAAGCACATGTGAATAACCCAAATATACTTATGTGTAAATTTCCTGACTTAGTACCAATTACTAAAATATTCAAATCGCTTTGATTTTTAACGAAATTTAAATCAACTAAATTTTCTACCGGGTTCTTCGTTGCCGATGGAAATTCACTAGTCAGAGAAGGTAAATCTGGCAGATATTTAGATGAGTCAATCTAGAATAGTGTACTTATTATTAACTACAATAAAGCATATAACTAAATTACATTACCACTGTATCCAAGTCAACATTCTTTTGGTCCAAATTATCTGTATTCACTAATGTAGTTTTATCATGTTGCCAAGAAACACATGTTATTATATCCTCAATGTGCAGAACACGAAGTATATTTTTATTTTCTACTTCGACAAGTACAACATGTCCTATCGAATAAAAACAGTTATAAATACATTTATGATATTTTCATCTCAAACAGCAGGGTTCTCAAAACAGCGTGCCTGAGCTAATCCCGTTCTGAGAATCGTTCTATATACGTACTGACAAAGAACTCACCCAAATTGTACGCTACTGCTATTATTTTCCCATCAGGCCTCCAAACCATATCAACTACTGAACTATCCGGAGAATACGGTGCCAGGCACCACACTCTTTGCCATGTTAAACGATGCAATAATATTTCACCTAATGAACATTAAACATGTTATATTCGCATTGTTAAAAATATTTTTCTATTCTATTAACCTCTGCTATTAGCAAGTGCTAGTAAATCCATGCGATCACACCATCGCATTAAAATGATTTCTGTAGCTACAACTTTCTCTTCTAATTGGCGTATATTATATGACATCTTTACTTATTAAATGTTTGTTGTTGTAAGCAAAATTACATGTTGATATTCAATTATACCGGTTTTGACATATTAATGCTATATTCAAATGTCCGAAAAGTGAGTTCCCGAATATAAGGATATGAAATTAGTAACAAACTTAATATATAGTTCTATTATACGTTTAGCAACGAAATGTTGCACATGAAAATATTTATATTTAAAACAAAATTAACATTGTGATTTTTACTAATTAGAAGGAATTCGTTTAAATGAGTTATATTGGGTGTCTTAAATGAGAATTTTCGATATGTCTATATACAATAATAAAATAATTTATTTCTGCACATTACATAAAATTATGAAGTCTAGTTAAAATCGAATAACAAGCATGGGAATGAATTTAACGTATTAATCACTATCAGTATCGGGTACAACTAAATCTTCATCCTCAGTATCTAGCAAGCCTCTGCTTTGTAAATATTCCGCATACTGCTCTGGTATTCCCATAAAAACTTTAATCTTCGATCGTATTTGTTTCCAAGTCTCTTGATTGTAATTTTTCTTATCCCTAGCCATAGCCTTATAGTCATGGCCATATTTGTCTAAAAGATAAGTCAACCACTCTACTTGACCTTCCGGCAATCGGAACATTTTCTTCCTTGGCGCATTTGCTTCCATTTCCAGCTCCTCTGCAATATGTTTTTTTGTTGAACTACTCACGGGCTCAACATTTTCAACTTTGAATTTTGTAGTGGCAGTCATTTTTTCTGCCAATAATTGCTTGATATTAGATTTTTTAAGGTTTTTATTTGGATCATACACAAGGCCCATATCTTCTAAATTGTACTTGGCAGATTTTTTATATTCCCATGCTTTTTTTATTTCGTCACTAAATAATACTTTATGATGAATATTTTTTCAAAACAATAATCTCAAACAGATACTTCCAAATCAATACATACCATGCTAGTTGGCCTGTACTATTTAATTTATTCCGTAAACGTTTCCTATTAATATTTGAACGAAATACTTTCTTTCTTCTTTGTTTACGTAGTTTTGTCATTTTTATATTTGTATATAAGTAGACACGTGCTTTTTCAACCTTAACCTGCTTCACCAAAAACTATACAATGGCTGACAGCTCTTTAAAAACAGTATACAATTTTTAATTGACTTGCCCCTTCACAGATGGCATTGACATGGAATTAGATTCAACTCGGTTTCATAATTTTACCATGCTTAAATTGTATAAATGGACTGCACACCATTCGTTTATCGATTCATATTTAAATAATAGAAAACATTTTTATTGTAAAATTATATTTCTTAGAACTAACTGAGAAGATAGTGTAATTTATTCATTTTCGATACACAACTATTATGTATGATTGAAAGAAATGTATTAACAGACTGAATTCAAACGTAATATGTATTATTTATGTAACAGAATAAATTATATTAGCTAAGGACAAAATGTGTTTGGTTTAATATAAAAACTATATAATAACTACCAAAGAAATAGCACTTATTATATGTACATATCAATCAAAAACTGTTCGTTGAATGTCCGTCCATTCGAGGTGTTGGTGAATGTCTCAAGAATGAAATGTATTTTCTAAAAATAAGAATGATAAGTTTCATAATAATAAACTGGTTAAGATGGATTAATATTACCATATCATTGTGGCCCCATCATACCCATTGACATGCCCACTGGGTATCCTGCTTGATTGGATACTTGCTGGTTGGACACTGGTCCACCAGGCATTGGTGAATGCATCTGCATAGCAGGTGACTGGATCTGTTGTGTCGGAGTCACACCACCAGGCGCTGGTGATTGAGCAACTTGAGAATTGGAAAAATTCTGAAAATAATACAAATGAATGAATATACAATTCGTTACCTCATACTAGAATATAGTCTATTACTTGTTGCGGCTGTATTTGCGGTTCAGATGGTAGTACTAAATTTGCCAACAAATCTCGAACAGCTGGAAACAGAGAACATTCATTCATGTTCAAACTGAACTCGGCGTATCGTTTCAGTTGATGGCTTGCAGCTGTTATAGCTGAAGCCGGTCCTGGATCACGTTTCTCAGCCAACTGAGTTAAATTAGTGCTGACATCGTACACAATCGGTAGCACCAGAGATGGTGGATCCATATTATTCGGATATTGTACGCCAATCCGTGTAATTTGTAACTAAACATAATACAGCGATAATAAATTAGTTAAATGAAAATAATGTAACGTTCAGTAGCACTTACGAAAAATAAAATTTTACTTCGACAGACAATGACAGCGGCCATACCAGTGGGTACAATGGGCGTGGCAGATGGCGGTATCCGTAAAGCCCATTGAACAGACCACTTGAGACCTTGTTGCTGAGCTAGGCCTGATATTAGCTCCAGACGCATAATTTGTACGAAATCTTTCAGTACGTTATACGGTACGTTTAACATACATCCGAAGCCACATAACGAGTTTGGTTTGTACGGCGGAGCCGCTGCACGAGTATCAAAGAACTTTTCAATAATCTAAAAACAGAAAAGCTAACGTCACAGTAATTCTTGGTTCAATGCATGTTTGATACATGTACCTGTAATTCTTCCGTAGTCCACTGATCCTTGGCTTCAGGTAACGGTGTTACTTTAATATGTAACGATTGTAAATGTTGCGGATTTAAGCCAACTCTACACTGTAACGTATCGACTTTAAAGTGTACAACTCCTGGCTCTGTGCTCGGAATAGCTGTTAGCTGTGTAATATAAGTGTACAAGGTTAAATGTATGTTATTAGGTTAGAATATGTGAAACATACGTGACTCTCTGTTTGTATGAATCGTTGTAGCTGTCGACGCATGTACACACAGCCTAGGAACCGTTCAATAGGTGCTAGTTCTGGGCCTGGTAAACATTGTGGATGTGCAGACGGACAACATAACAGTTCCAGAGCTTCATGTGTCAAGAGAGTGGGCACTGCGCCCGCCCAAGAGCGCTGTGGTAGCACCCGAGATAAATGACTTCCTATATAATAAATAACATTGTGGTTAAACACATTACATTCGGCGTTTGTTTTTTTTTTCAATTAGTTAGTTCCTATACGAAAGGTAGAAAGGTTTTAAGTAAGTATGTCCTACCTATTTTATGGTCAGCTTGTGGACTGTGCAAGGCTGGATGACCTCCAGGTGACTGTCCAGGTCTAGCTGGAGATGGTCTAGGTACACTGGGAGAACCCGGCCAGTTGGACGCTGCTGGCGATGTCATGCTCTGTGACGATGGGAAAGGACTACCATCTGTGTGACCTAAACATAGAAAATATATACATGTATGTACAGTGTAATACACAATAGCAACATGCATTCATACCGGTTTGCATGAAGCTACTGACTGGCGAATGTCCTGGCAGATTTGAACTTGGCCCCGGTGAAGAGTTAGACATAAGCCCAGCTGGACTCGGCACATGCAGGGGATTCAGGGGGGAGTTAGCAACGAGACTTGAACCAGGACTTGGATGTGGGAGCATTGGTATGGGCGAAGGATTAATGTTCGGTGGCAATGAGGGTGGTGATGCTAGGTTAAAAGAAGTGGCGGGACTCGAACCGAAACTGGTATGTGTGTTGGTCTGATTCATGCTCGTTAGTGGACTGGCTGGTGTGTGCGGGTTAGAGACGGAGGGCGGTGTCAGAGGTGGATGAAATCGAAGGCCAGCTTCACGCTGTTGTGCCGGGGACTGCGGACCTCTGTGGTGCCCCAGGAAACCTGAACCACTGTCCATGTCCATCGGTATTGGAGACGGTGGATTGTCATCTTCAGACTGTGAACGACGACGAAACACCGCACTCTCATCTACGTATTTCGATAGGAAAGCCTGTACGAACAACATAGTATCTATAGTATTTCATGGTGGTAAACATATATAACAGAATTCATTATTTCGGTCGTTACAGTATATGAATGAAAATATATCAAGTGCTTACTTTCAGACCCTGTGTTGGTGTGAATCCATCTACAACATTGCTACGATCAAATCTGCTGTAGGCACCATCTCTTAATGACACTAAACCACCGCCACGCAATCTTATTTCCAGGCAATACATTCCTTGGTACGCCAATCGCAACAGCGTAACCGATTGTGGAATAATCGTAAAGGTCTGTACAGGTACTTGTGGTCTCTGTAACATATAAACATTAAACTCACCGTACTTGCGTACGAATACTGATCATAATATACCGAATTATGTACACCCAGCTGTGGTAACGTTGGTAGCTTGCTAATAGACACTAACGGTTCGTACGTCTCATGTAGCAAGTGTACAATCTGTGCTAGATTCAGATGTTCATTCAAGTGTGCTTCCAGCTGTTCGCGCATCAACGAGTGTGCATTTAACGTGATATTCGAGCTACCGAACACCATGCGAAATGCACGATCTGTTGTGCTCCATTGAATAGTAACAGTAGCACCACGTTCCGGACCATAACCCAACAAAAGTTTACTGTAGTTGTATGATTTGACAGTTACCATATTGGATAAGTTGTATTTATCTATAAAACAGTTAGATATTTGTATAAGTTAGCACAACTAGTGTCTCCATCAGTCACCTGAAGCTATATACTCGGCAAGATCTTGTACAATAGTGTACAGATGCACAATCTGAGCCCAGTCGTTCAGAAGTGAGTCAACGACTTTTGAAGCAGATTCTGCCGGGCCCATATCGTAATGAAAGTAGACGGGGCGTCGCATGCCTTGTTCCTTGGGATGTGTACTGGAGAGTGGACTGGAGAAGAACACGTATTCTAGCATCCAGGTTTTTGTGACACCTTTACCCTGTACCCGTACAGCTACGGAGAGTAATCGTTTCAACAACGATTGCCAAGCTTCCGATTGGCCGATAGCTACAGTAGGCGGTGGTAGCTGGATAAGTTTTAGAACTAAACACGTTGCATTCGCTTCCACTTGTACACCTTGGTGATAAATTTCGCGTTTTGTTAACTAGAAGAAAAAATGTAACACGAGATATAATGACGGTGCATGAAACAATTATTGTTATCGATTGTATTTACCTCTTGTGCTAAAGCTACGAACGGTAGTCGTTCATCGCACATGGCTACAACGTGAGCCAACTCAGGTATAAAGTACGCCGGATGTTTAGAACGACGCGACACCGAGTCCTGTCGCGAACCAGACTTTCGTTTTAAACCGAGTTTATCGACAGCCGAACTTACATCTACACCAGAACAATGACTATCTTGTTCTATTTAAAAAAAAACGAATAACACATCATTAATAGAAATATGTATGAGCAAAGATAAAAATACTTTCTTTTTATACTATGTATAAGAAAGTAAAAAGAACTCACCGTCCACAGCAGTATAAGGTCCATGGGTCACAACGAACGTATCAAATTCTATAAGAGTCAACAGTTTCAAAAACACTTTTGGAAATTCTGTTTCAATGGAATCGTCATTGGGATTATCTTCAATGCTACAATGTTTCACAACAGCCATGTAGAATGAGCATTCTACTTCACATGGACTGCTCTCTTTTTCTTTAAATTCAACAATCTGTAACATTGCAAATGTTTAACTTTGAGCTGTAGTTCATTATGTAAACAGTTAATTGTACCAGTATAACACTAGGATGTCTATGTAGTTGTATGTACATTCTGTGACGACTCAGTTTCGTCAGCGGATGATCAGGATGGTGTAATAAAGGTAAACGTTCATGTGGCGTCGCAGGCAGATGCTGTAATGTTTTCTCACAGCGTCTTTGTGTGATCCAGTACCTATTCATATAAATAAAACATGTCACATCTACGTAAATGTGATACATTCAGTAGTATTTCATTAATATTCAAATGTCTAATACCGTAGTTCTGAGATCAGACCAGGCAATCGTGAATGTTCGCCATTCAGTGCACCATGTAATTCTTGCATAAGCGGCGGATCATACTGAGGCACATGGCACTGTAACATGCCGCTGTGTGTATCCACTGTTATCAGCAATTGTTCTGCTCGTAAACATGGTTGCAGTACTGCTACTGATAAAATTGCTGGAGAACCTTGCAAATTACCTATAACCGTATGCACATTCATTAAAAGACTTGTGTTGCATTATCTTACACACATTTATCTTACATTCAACGTCCTTCAACATGGTTTGTAACTCTTGTTTGATTTCTGTAAGTTTACTACGAGTTCTAACGTATATTGTATGCACCAGTAATCGTTCCATAGACAATAATTCTGACCGAATTGCACGATCCGCAATTTCATTTTCCTGTAATGTAAATTCGGGTTTAATAGACTGGTATATATTCTGAATTAATAGTAAGATACCTTATTTCCAAGGGACGGTACATGGTTTACTGACAGAGGTCTAGCTGGATCATGAGTGTCAACTTGTACAGTTAGTCGGTAACCTAATTCTGATCTTGGATCTTTGCTTGTTAATTCCCTGAAATAT
>JAGJTL010000111.1:5387353-5398889 GCA_022063505.1 Calosoma granatense | reverse complement strand
ATTGTGATATTATGCATATGTAAAGAGAGTGTGTGCTTACCTCCAGTACGAAACTGTCAAACATTTACCAGGAATATACTCATCTACATGTACATGATCATCAAGGCGATCCCTGATTAAACGTAACGTTTGCGAGTACAAAACTTCAAGTTGCAATGATTGACAGAAATAATGCAGACAGTTGTACACTTCACTTAATGGATTTGGATTGTCCACAAGTCGTGCCTGTATAACCTGGTGTATGTACTGTATCTGCAGCGAATGTACCAAAGGCTTTCCATCTACAACATTCAGATAACATTGTGTGATACACTATTACAATAAAGCAGAAATCACAAAATAAAACTACCGCCTGTCTCCTTGTCTTCCACGAGTATTTCTATGTCCAACAATCGCCAGGGAATATTTGAGCCATCCCCCATTACTGTCAAGGAAACATCAAATTCATGTTCTACATGAAATGTTACTCGTCCCCGTTCAATCTGAAACAAACATTCCCATCAAATATTTTTGGCAATAACGTCATTAATTTACTACCTTTAGATTTCTCATTTGTGGTAACAGATTTCCAGTAACTAATCGATGCTGGATGACTTGATTCAGCCGTAACAAGGTCTGTTTCTTTTCAGTATTAGTTATAGGATCTGGTGGCACGATTTTCTCCCTAATGCAGGCTGGCAGGCGTCCATATGTACCCGTGGTTAATACTTCCACGGCAGCCGGGATGTGGAAGTTGGGTAAACGTGCTTGTACTAATGTTTCACGCGCCATTCTGGCTAGCATGTCTGCTGTCTCCACAAACAGCAGTGACTGCTTATCCAAGAACGCCATAATACGCTAGAATAATTACACTATGCTGTAGAAACAAGACAAACCACCAATATAATAATACATACTGCTGACTTATCGACTTTTGATGCACTGTTGGCCCACTTAACAAGCGCTAGCAAACGAACAAATAATTGTCTTGTACGCGCAGAAAAGTTGTATATCTCTATTTTACGCTCCATGTCTGTTTTCCTGGGTAATCTGTATACAAAAAATATTAATATTTTACATGTGTATGTTTCACATTTCATTCCCTTACAGTTCAGCGAGAACGGTTAGTTCATGATATGTTCGTTGAACAATAAAGTCAATCAGCATTGCTAATGAAATGAGACCTCCACGATTGCCTTCCTGTGGGCCACCGAGACTTCCCTGGGCAATGCTATTTGCCACAGGAGTCTGTAATCCCTCTAATGGTACAGGTGCCATCCTTTATATTTGAATAGTATTGTATTTAACTTTGTTTCAAATATATAACAACCAAAGTATTCAAAATAATACACAAGACATTATAACACATTTCCACAACAGAATGTTCACACTAACATTTTGTTATAACCATAATAACTGATTCACATCCAAAAACACAAGTGTTTTGGTTATACGAACTCCAAATCTATTTTGACAACTAGATATAAGCGTCAGATTAGTCAAGTCAACTTCCGAGATCTTAATAGTTTGGTTAAGTTCCGCTATACTTCGCTGTCAGTGCTAAATAAAACAAGTGTTGAATTTAAGAACTAAAGTGACAGTTTGTTTTACTAAAGGCACTGAATAACCATAGGATATTATTTACCGTTTATTTCTTTATTAATATGTGCTAAAATGTCATAAAACAGCCCACAAATTTTTTAGTTACTATAACATTTATTTTTAAGTATTCAGGTTATAATTTCATGTACGTGTAATTGTACAAAGTTTAAAGTAAGTATGTGAAACATTTCGTAATATAAAAATTACGAATTTCTATATAATTACAGATGCCTAACGTTGTGAATACACAAATAGCTGAAGCTCGGGAAACGTTTCAAACGCTTCTAGAATTGTCCAGATTATTATGTACTGGTTTAGACCCTGAAACTCTTACAATCTGTGTAAGATTATGTGAATGTGGAGTGAACCCGGAAGCTTTAGCATCTATAGTGAACGAGTTACGACGAGAAGTAGCCTGTATCGATCAGTCCAGAAACGAAATTCAAGAATAATACATATGTCTGCTAATGCTTACTTTTTTATTATAACAATGTTTTATAAAAGCGTACATAACAAATATATAAATGTTATAAACTAATTATAGTTCATTTTTAACTTTCATCGCATATTTTCCCGGATACTGTTTACTCTCTATAGACACTTCCTTGCATCTATCTTGTTCTACTAAATAATCCTTTGCTATCCAGGCCTGTGAGCCATCTTTAAACAAAAATATGGCTCGATTATCGTCCACCAGATACCTGCAATCAACAGTGGAAAACTAAATATAGAAAACAAACTACAGCTACATATTGTTATCTACCGTTCAGCCTGAATATGGTTGTTCCACAAACTTGTTTGCCAAATTTTCGTGATTTGTTCTGTCTCTTCTCTGCTAGGGTTTCCATCCACACTTACAAAACTCATGAGAGTACGTCCTTTTTTACTTGCCTGCAGTAAATTCTCTGGATTTTTCATATCAATGTTACTCATGTCGATTTTAGGCTGCGGACGCAAATGCTCTGGCAGTTCGTCTTCTTCAAGTGGTTCCTCATCTTCCTTGATAAACATGTTTAGAATCTTGAATGTACACTGATAATATATTTGTATTAATTACACTTACGTCCCACTGGTCCAACAATCTCTCCATGTCTGCATCAGAGAAATCTCTGATATCTTTTTTCGCCCATTCTGGCTTCTCTTCGTCGGCATATTTCTTAGGACTGACGCAAATAAAGAATAAAATGAATACACATATTTGTAGGCTACGCATTTTGCTAGTAAATATGTACTTTCTACATATATTTAATTCGAGTTATATTAGTTATTTATTATAGGTTAGTTTACACTGCATATATGTATAACGAACACACTATTATCATCCAAATTGATTCAAGTTATTCGAACCACGAACTCAGAACAAGTCAAATGACGATAAATTACCCTCCTCCCCCCAACAGTCTATACGTGCGTATAGAGAAATTTCGACGTACTTTGCAGCAGTTATTTTTTTAATAATTTTAACTTAAAATAATAATCATGTGCGGAGATAATTTTTATATAGTTCCATAAAATGTAATAAAATACATTTTAGTTAAGAAGTATGTAGATAGAACGCACTACGTTTTTAACATATTGAAAATTTCATTCCCATATCTTTATTATCGGTACTACTATTCTAACCAATTGTAACTGTTTTTGTGTCAGAGTTGTTTCATTCGTTATTGTGAGTTACTGTTCATTACTATTTATACGAAAATGGGTGAATTAACAAACAATGACATCTTACATAAATTCCATCCGAAACTTCGAAAATTTATTACAGAAATATGGAATAATAGAAGAATAGGTAAGATTTCTGAATTCGGTAGAAAATATTATTTTGACAGTTACAGGTTATATTACATTTTAGGTATTTGTGCTGGAAATATTCAAATAATTCGAACTGTCAGCAGTAAATATGAAGAGAACAATGTTGTGAAATTCGCAAATCGTTTTACATTATCGATACCATTCGCGGGTAACTTTTTAGACTGGGATGTAATATTTAGCAATGACAACTTGAATTTTGCCCCGGACTTTGATTTTGGAGATGACAGATTCATTTGTAACTTTAATTCAGAAACAATTATTGAACATGTACCTAGTTTGGCTAACTGGAATTCTGACGATCCAAAATCTCTGCTCAAAGTTTTAAAAGAATTGATAGAATTGTATAAGAAATATCAGGTGATTATTTAATACATAATGTTCGTTTTGTTATTGTACGTTATATGTTTACAGATTAAGTTACTAGAGGATGAACGATATTCAAGATTGTACTTTGAATATTCATCGTTGGTAGGGGAAACAGACGTGAACAAGGAAGATGTTGAAGTATTAGTTGAACAGTCCGGATCTGTACACTTTCTTATATCACTTTCAGTTGACTTTACCAATTTACCACCGTACAGTGACAGGTAAATGTACTATGACTACTAACAGAACAAATTATGTAATATATTAATATGTACATGTTATTAGTAGCGATATAACATCAAATCCTGGACATGCCGGTGCAGTGTTAATGGTGACGTTTCATCGGCCAGATGGCAGTAATATCCAGCCGCAATTGTTCATATCTCCGCACGTGGAACAAGCACTAGGTGGTGTGGGAAATAAACACATTCCATCGTTCCCCGTTGGCGGATGTCTAATGGATTATGTGCCAGAAGTCCGTAAATTGCTAACAGACAAAGTTAAAACTATAATCGATAACCATCGCTTGAAAAACAAGTACATATCGCAACTGATAGCACAGTACGCCATGAGCCTTATAGAATATGACAGTTTGAATTTCACAAAAGCAACGTTTCTTTTTGAAACGAAAAACTTCTATTGGCTTTTAATGATAACTCTAAGTAAGTACATTAATCAAAATAACGTTGATTTCTAAAATATTGCTTTATATATAATTGTATTGAAGGTAACAATTTTCCAAGAGAAAAACCAAAATGGATGCTACGATCCATTTATCATATGTATTATGGTAAACCATATATGGAGACAATGGAAGATTATCCTTACAGTCCACGATGGTGTCCAGAAGAAATGACCAGTAGAGCGTTTACGTATATGCTAGAATATATACCATCGTTTCAGAGTAACTCTATACAGGCGAGCCGCAATTAATATATATCTAGTGCCCTTTATAGTCGGTCATACATACGTACATACATCGGAATATTTATTTGTAAGCGTTAATCTTCTGGTATAATTCATATAAATAAATAAATTTTACAATATTTTGTTAATTTCTAATTAGGAATATGTATATGAATATAGATATATTGAATAAATTACACATTAAATGACTCCTTATTGAATCCCATACATCACCTTACTGTCAAAAAATATGTTACAAGTTTTGTTTTAATGTGAAGTTACCGCAGTATGTTCAAGATTAACTATAATCAATAATAAAATGGAAGAATATTGTACTATACGCTTGAGTTTAATTCTTATTAATAACTAAACCCTGTTGATGTTCTACTAATAATTTGCACAATTGTTGTACCTAAAGTGTAGTTATATAATTCGTATCAACCTATATTGCTCGCGCCTTATCTGTCGTGTGTAAACGTAGCAGGTCTAATTGTAATATTTTTTTTTGTTGTTCGGTGATACCGCATTGATGACAGAAATACGAGTGCAGTAACGAAAAGGTTATATTCACTACGTGCGCGAACCAACTAACTAATTCCGATATCAGAATAGTAAGCGTAAACAACTGTCACTGACAACGCTGTAAATAAAATCAACAGTATACGAGTTCATTTACAAACTTATGCACAAAATGTGTGATGCTGTGAAACATTTTGAAGTAGATTATGTTGCACCTGGATTATCAGCTCTTCCAGACCCGGGAGATGGAGAACAACCATCATCTGGGAAGAAATGGTATCGCAAGGCTGCGCATAGGTTAGTATGTTATGTCATATTCATGTATGCACAGATTTACACTGGATTTCATATCACTCACACCTAATTTATTCACTATTATCCATTATTTATTAATATATTTAACTGCCGTGTATGAAATAAGTGTGCTTGACGCACTATTCAATAATTTTATGTTTACCAAATTACTTTTATAATAATATACATTTTACAACAATGAATATATTTCCAAATATACAATATAGTACAATAAAATTACATAGTGTTAACATCTAATTGGAAAAATGAAAGTATTTTTCTTGTACAAAACAACAATATGGATTTTTTAAAGAATCATAATGGAAAAAATTAACCAATCAGAATGCAGTAAATTTTTGACAATTGCCTTATTAGTAGATCAGTGTTGCAACTTTATTGGAACAAATATTTCGTTTGGGGTTTTCAACGAAACTTGTCGAGTTGTTTATTAGTTTACTTAATAATATATGTAAATTTGTTGTACAATAACAAATTAATAGAAAATATAATTTAAAGATACATTTTCAGAATTATATAAACCGCAATTATGTTTCAAAAAGACATGTAATGCAAATATAATAAAGTAAATAACATAAAAGTTGGATACGATATAATGTGCTTGACTTTTAATTCTTTGTTTGATAAACTTTGCTTACGTAGTTAGTGTTGATATAAACATGTTGTTTAAAAATACATACGCATCACAAAATATCATCGCATGTATATTCTCATAAAAAAACGCAAGATTATTTTTTAGTGTTTATAAATACGAAAATGTGTATAAAAACGTGCCGATTTTTGTGGGATAATATTTACATTAATTCACATATTATTTATTCTTGTATTATTCTTTTGTGCTATTGTCTAATTATATCTAGACCTGGAGCATATTCATGTTATTATCTATAAACAAAATATAATTATAAACATACGATCGCTTACAGTCAACAGTAACAAATATAGCAAGCAAATATGTCTTGTTATCTGTAATTTATTATGAATATTGGGCAATAAGTTATCAATAGCTTAAGAAATAAAGACAAATAACAAGTAAACGATAGTTGTTGATCTGTTCAGCACAGTAACACCAGTCACTGACATACGTACATACTTCAGTCGTTCGTGATCTCTTGAATAAACAGTTTGTGTATCTAGGCGACAGCATCATTGTTCTCTACTTTGTTTGTCATCTGAGAGATGAATAATTAATACTTGACTGTATCAATTTGATAGATTTTGTATCTCGGTTCAGTAGTTCTTATTTGTGAATTTGCTGAAATGCCTGAAATATCGCAAGACAATTTTGAAAGTAAGAACCCAATGAGATGTGTCATAACACCCGGTGTACTGCGGGCACGCGCCAACTCCGCCAATTCAAAGAACGTGAAATTCCCCGAAGATCCGGCCCTGGTCATTGATAATGACAGACTTCCCGTGCCAGGATTAGGAACACTTCGTCGCACTTACACTTCCGAAAACGACCTTGAAAGCTTCACTGTTGGAATGCCATCCGTCGAGAATAGCTGGATAGATGCTAGAGAATTATCTCACAGGTATTATTGCTAGAATCTTCTGCGATAATTACTCCATACATACCGTGTAGCATGTGTCGATCTGTAATCATAAAATCAGTAGATTTTATTGTAGTTTTCTGCTAACTCATTGACACGTATTTTTGAACTTCCAGTAAAAAGTAAATTTGAACACGGTCCAAGGTATGTAAATTGCCAAATATAAACCTGTATGCGTGTATGTATGTACGTGCATCGAATCATTGGGCGATTAATGCGCGTAATATGTGGTGCGTTTCGAAATGACGTGTGTATGTATTTACTACGAAACTAGCATAGTTGAGTAATATGTAATTAGAATACAAGTTTTGGTGGGCGTCACGAAATAGACATGAATCAAACTATGTTTTATGTACAAACGTCCAGTAATTATCTATCATCATATGCATCGATATTACTACGTAGATCAAGATCAATAATTATGTAGATACATTCATCGGTAAAACTATACAACATACAATGTCCACTACACATCATATTAATATACATTAAATACAGTCCTGGATATTGCGGTAACGCAGCCGCAATGCTAATATGTATACATGTATATATGTATTATGAATTATTAATTTATTTTTATACTGTACCCGTAACATTAACAGTATAACATTTGTATTGTTTCCTTTTTAAATGAGGCCATATTATTATAACATAAATCGTGATTGTATTAAATAAATAATTCAAAATTAAACAACATTCTCGCTGCACTACGTTCTTATCTCAAAACATTGTTGTGTATAATCTCATCTTGAATGCATTTATATTGTTTTTCCTTCAGACTATCTTTGTTGATAATGTTTACTTTAAAATACCGATATAAACTGTTACGCATAAACATTCCTGGTATCAGCAGATAAAATATTGGCAGATATATTACAGTTTCTAAATTTCACAACTGTATTGCGGTTCACTAACTTATATTTTTTGATTGATGTGTCTGTTTCACTTAATAACGAGCTACCTACACAGATAATTTAACACCTGTTTTATTAGTAAGTAAGGCGGGTGGGCATGGAAATTTCTCCGCACGAATGAAGCGGGAAAATATTTCATGTAATCGCTGTTTGATTGGTCGAGAGCACATGAGCGGTAAATTCACACCTATAGTAACGCGCGACATGACATGAGTCTTGCAGTGGCTCAAATGTCACTTAGAACGTCGGAACAATACTAATATACGATATATAGGATAGATAAGCACATACCGGGCTCACTACTCACGTACTGTCATCGCAGTCATTAACAATGACTGACGCACTTGACAATGTTCCACTGATGAACGGAAATAGTGTTTGTAACGGTGATGTTCACAGTAATGGACAGTGTTCTAGTTGTTATGAATCCGGGTTTTGGATACCGACCAATTCCAGGTATGTGCCATTGTTCTATATACGTACATATTTCCAGCTATGTACACAATTACAATTTTATTAGATCGAACTTTTTATAATCCAGTTGTTATTGAAGCGAAACTTAATCTCATAATTTGCACCGGAAGTTTAATTTAGCATATATTATTTAGCTGTCATTACCTTCAATTTCGAATGATACTGTCAATATGTAGTGTCAAGTGAAAGGTATATACGTACTGTACTGAATTGTAGCTAACATTATAAATGTACTATCAAGTTCAATCTCTTGTGCGATTTAAATTTGTAGAATTTATAATGAACATTCCACACAAGTTAAAATAAATAAACTTTAAGGTCATCATAGGTATCACGGGCACAATATAAATGTATGTATGTATGTATGTTAATTGAACATTTATATCAGTTACTTGGTTTATCTTCTGAATCAATGATCTTGAGGAACCGAGGCTGGGAAACCGGATATTTACCAGTTTAATATCAAAACAATTATGTGCATATGAAAACACAGAAATCTCTATGCATTAAATAAAATTATTAATTAAATACAAGCATTATTATTTATAATAAATATAGGTATTAAAAAATCTAAATATCATATAATATTTTACAATAAATTTATCTATTTGATAACGTTAGAATATTTCTCTGAGAATTGTGAAATGTCAGTAATGATAAATCTTATAGGATTATGTTAAAATAATGAATTGATTGCATTTTGTATTATCGAGAATGATGACGTCATGTCTCCTTTGTACTTGTAGCTGAGTTACTAATTATTAATTAATTTGTTTTCCAGAATTTTCGTTAATAGAAGTTTGCATTTAGAAAATATCAAATTCTATGGCTTTGATATGGACTACACTTTGGCGGGTAAGATAATTTTTTTATATTTCTATATCTCTGTTGGGCTCGTTTGTAATTAATAGTATAAAGTAAATATGCATGCATTCAGTATGTTAATTTCCTTGAACAGAACACAGTTGTTGTTGATGTTAATGAATGATTGTGTTGTTTAGAATATAAATCGCCGCAGTATGAAAGGCTTGGCTTTAATTTGGTCAAAGAGAGACTCATATCTTTAGGCTACCCACAAGAAATTCTAGAATTTGAATATGACCCGTCGTTTCCAGTCAGGTAAAATATTATGTAAAAAATATATTTATTAAAACACGTATGTATCTAATGTGTACATATTTGAATGTATGGTATCCTTTTACAGAGGTCTCTGGTTCGACAGCCATTATGGAAATCTGCTCAAAGTTGACGCATACGGAAATATTTTAGTGTGTGTCCACGGTTTTGAATTTTTAAAACAGTAAGTTTATACACAAGCCCGTACGGTAATAATTGTACTATTAAAATATTACACAAGTAGAACTATTTAACTCCTAACCTTGACCCCCTATTTTATGATAAGAACAGAGATTAAACAGTTAATTTTCAATTATCACTGTCGGAACACTAATTAAAGGGTGATTTGCTGATGAAATATTGTTTATAAATTTCGAGCAATTGACTGTGAATTAAATTTGTTGGTCTGTAGTTCACAGGTGTATGAATTATATCCGAATAAATTTTTACAACTCGACGAATCTCGAGTGTATGTATTGAACACATTGTTTAACCTGCCAGAGACGTACCTGCTCGCTTGTCTTGTCGATTTCTTTACAAATTCTCCGCAGTACACGCGCGAGAAGACCGGTGTGAAAGGAGGTGAATTATTCATGTCCTTCAAGTCTATCTTTCAGGTATAATACAGTACAATACATATCGAGTATTCATATAAATATTGTTGAATTGTGACATGTCTTCTCTGTACAGGATGTACGAGGAGCAGTAGACTGGGTACATATACAGGGCGATCTGAAAGATAGGACAATCAAGGATCTGGATCTGTATGTGAAAAAGGATGAACGACTACCAATGTTCCTGACTCACATTCGAGAAAGTGGAGCCAAAGTGTTTTTACTCACAAATAGTGACTATAATTTTACAGATAAAATTATGACACATTTATTCGACTTCCCGCACGGTGCCAGGGTAAACAAACAATTCGTCATTAATTACGCGTTAAATACTAATTTTACATGTTCTAGCCCGAGGAACCGCATCGTGATTGGAAAACATACTTCGACACCATCGTTGTGGATGCTCGTAAACCATTGTTCTTCGGTGAGGGCACTATATTGAGACAGGTCAACACAAAAACTGGCGCACTGAAGGTTGGCACCCACATGGGACCATTGCAGAAGGAACAAGTGTACTCGGGAGGTATTACCAGTGAAGATAAATAGTAATAAACATATTTGTGTTGAATATTATTGTTCATTGTTCTGCCAGGTTCCTGTGACGTGTTTACGGATTTGATTGGTGCGAAGGGCAAGGATGTATTGTATATAGGAGATCACATCTTTGGTGATATCCTGAAAAGCAAGAAAATCCGAGGCTGGCGAACGTTCCTCATTGTGCCGGAACTAGTGCGTGAGTTACATGTGTGGACAGACAAGTGTCAACTATTTGCTGAATTACAATCATTAGATGTTATGCTAGGTGATATGTATAAGTGAGTTAATGATTAATATTTGTAACTAACTGCTCGCTGCTGGAATACGTCACATACATTTGTATGATTTTACAGGAATTTAGACAGTAGCACAAAAGAGAAACCGGATATCTCTAAAATAAGATCAGCCATTCGTGATGTGACGCATAAAATGGATCTTGCGTATGGAATGATGGGCAGTCTGTTCCGATCTGGCTCAAGACAAACATTTTTCTCATCACAGGTTAGTGTATACTACAGTATAACGGTATATAAATATGATAGTTTTATTGAATGTAAATATAATTGTGCATTGCAGGTTGTGAGGTACGCAGATTTGTATGCAGCATCGTATATTAATTTGATTTACTACCCATTTTCGTACATGTTCCGTGCACCGGCTATGTTGATGCCACACGAGTCCACAGTTGCTCATGAACAACGTTTCGTTATGGAATCAGAGCCGCCTCTGATCTCTCGCCAACGTACCTCATCCAGAGAGGATAACATCCCGTCAAAGGTACTAACTTCACAGCTGTTTCTAGCACTGATCACTACTAACCTATATACGT
>JAGJTL010000111.1:5349758-5377456 GCA_022063505.1 Calosoma granatense | reverse complement strand
CAAAATAGTATTAACTTGTTTCTGACTTCACAAGAGATTTATGGTAATAAAAAGATCGAAGTTTTTTGAAAATGATTTTGATATATTTGATAATCAACAAAAAATGTTGTCCTATGAAAGAAAAATGTAATCTTTGATCTATTATATTTTATGAACTATTTTTTTTTATAATGATTGAAATCATTCTTTGTTTTTAGGTTATTAAATTTATTTAACACCTCACTTTTAATTCACATTGCATATCTGTCAATTATCTGTTCAGTATCTAACATGCCCGTCTGTTGCGTATTTTACTGTAAAAATCGATCGATAAGAATTACTTCTCATAAGTAAATATATCAATATAATTAGAAGAATTCATTCATTTTATTGTTTCAACAAATTTATTCACTTCAGCAAAGTCAATGTCGACATAAAAATAGAATTGCTAGTTTAGAATGCAAAATTGAAAATATTGAAATGTGAAAAATTATTACTTATCAAACAGACTAAAGCTTTGCAAACTGTATTAGATTCTAATATAGAAATACTCTATTATATCATACTTTGGTGGGAGATGAGTTTTTATATACTTGAAATTTAATAAAAGAAATTATACAATATTGTCGATATTTTTATTCTCGCAACCCCATATTACCTGTCTGCGGTTGTACTATTTGCCAACTACTAAATTATTGAATTTATGTAGATCGTTAGCAGTAGTAGTATGTATAGTAAAAAGAGATAAGTATATTTGCTAATGGTATAGTGTGGTAATGAAATGAAACAAATGAATAGAGAGTTTTATTTATTTCGCTCCTACAAGAACCTTTGGTATAGTGTGTGATTTCTGATTTCACTTGAACCTATTTAAAGAGTGAACCGTTGACTACGGAACTGTGATGTCATCAACAGATAAAAGGAAAATATTTCCTCGAGTACGATTCTTTATATATCCGAACAAAGAATTAGAGCAAATGCAGCGTTTTATTCAGTGGAATGAAATTTAAACATTTAGCTTGTCTTGATTATAATCACAGTACTATAATCGTAAAATAAAATTAACTAACTAGCACTGATAATCAATCTCCTTGTTCACGAAACCTAATTTAAAAAATCTAAAACTACATCGCTTAATAATACGAGAACAGAAGTGAGATATCATACGTGTCTTTGCACAATAAATGAACGTTGTTTATACAACATATTTGTAGTGTAACTCTCCGGGAAAGCGGCACTCACTTATACGTAGTAAATACACTGACTTGTCCACACAACACTAACACGGCTGTTCTGCACACACTTACACACACACACACACACATGTGCGACATACAATGTACGCGCATGTACTGGCGGGCACTTAGAACCTCATGTATGCATAATAATATATGTGTGGTACGTACGTATGGTAGAGATGCTGTCGACTGATGAGTAAATGAACCATGCTACAGTCATCATCTGTCTGCATTATATGTTTCCAGTGCCGGCCGGATAAAATAAGAAGTTGTTCGACGGGCCAAAGTTCACTGGTGTTTTGGGACTAGCGCATGTGTATATGAAGTCATCAGACTGTAGTTGTGTGCGATTCACGTTTGGCTCTGAGGCGGATCGATGTATTTTCGGTAGATTTCGGATCAGGCCTTCTAGTGAGGCTAGAATCTGTCGGAACAACGGCCGCTCGTCCCGATTGAACTTGATACAGTCCTCCACGAGGCGGCGCAACGCTTTCGGTGTATCGGACCGCAGTTTGTTCAGGTCAGGCCGCAGATAACCGCGACCCACCATGAACAGTATCTGATCTTTGTTGTTGACATGCGAGTAAGGCAGCTGACCGGCCAGCAGTTCGTACTCCACGATGCCGAAAGCATACACATCTGACTGGAAGCTGTACGGGTTATCCTCCTGCATACGGATCACCTCGGGCGCCATCCACAGGATGGATCCAGTCGGCTGATGGAACTGCTGTGAACCGGACCATCGGGTCTTGGCGGTGGCCAGCCCGAAGTCGCCGATCTTCACTGTCAGATCGTCGTGCAAGAATATATTGTTGGACTTGAGGTCCCTGTGTATGATGTTCTTAGCGTGCAAATAGTCCATACCCTGTGCCGTCTGGCGGCCGATCTCTATCAGTGTGAACAGTTCGAACTTGGTTTCGAACACGTGCAAATGCTTGTACAGACTGGAGCCCTCGCACCACTGTGTCACAATGGCCAACTGAGGCTTGCTGACACAGCCCATGAACAACAGTATGTTGACGTGCCGCGTCTTGCGTAGTACGGCTACTTCGTTCTTAAATGCTTGTAATTGAGCAACGGTAGGTATCTTAACGTTCAATGTTTTCACAGCGACAGGCCCGTGCCAATGCGCCTTGTACACTGTCCCGAAACTACCGGATCCGACTCGTGGACCGACCAGAATCTCGTCAGCTGGTATCTCCCAGTCCTCTATGCTCTCGCGTGGCGCTAACAGCGGCTTGCTCTCATCAGCTGAGCGCGCCCGAGCTCTACGGGGCCGTAGTGATCCTGTCGGCGACGCTTGTGTACTGCGACAATGGGGTGGCGAGTCGCCAGCACCCGACCTGTTCAGTGAAAGTGACCGTGGCGGACAGTCCTCGCCGAGTGGCCGCACCAAGTTCAAGCACACATTCGGTGCTGAACTGGAGCGGTCCTGCTGGGCGAGACTGCGCGGATGCCTAGGTTGTCTGGGAGGCACTAAATTAATATTGGAGGACAAGTGCAGGATACCGGCACTAGATTCTGGCGGCTGGGCTAGTAACGCTCTGTAGTATGTGTCTGCCATACGAACCTACAAATACAACAGATATACATTATACATAGTATGTATAGTACATTATACTTATATATAAGGTGTAGTAACAACTATTTACCTGGTGACATAGTGCTGGTACACCGCTCGCACACCGCTGATGAAACTTGTAGCCGCATGTGCGACAGTGGAAGCCTTGGAACAGCAATCTACGGCAGCATTCGCAAAATACAAGGGAGAAAAAGGTTTTGCGCACGAAATTATGCGATATACTGGTCGGTGTGGGAAACTTGTCTAGTATTTTAACAGTTATTTCTTCACAGTCTATCGTGCTGATGTCCACGTCCCACGGTATAGGGATGTCTGTGTCACCTCGATACACGCAGCACACCTCGCACACCAGGTTCCTCAGTTTCAAGGCCTTGCCCAAGGCGTCTCGCAATGTGAGACCGTCTCGCACTTGTACGCTCGTTCTCTGCTGGTTGGGCAAGTGGGCACGAACGAACATTCGTGATCTGTACACACAAATACACCATTGTTTCACTAAAACACCTCTCGCTTTACTAACAATTGTAACAATAACTATCTCATTTACATGAAAACAAACTGTCAGAACTAAGTTACATGATACACTCCGTGTGAATAAAATGGTAGTTTCAATGTATCTAACAACAAAGTCAATAAACGTATGTGACAATAGTAAAGTGGTCATACTTTTGCTGTCGAATGTCGCACTCAGAGTGGTACGACACATTTTCCTCGGGACTGTCTCTTCCGTTGCTTATTTGCTCTATCAACTTGTGTTCCTCCACTTCGAATTCATGTAGTTTCGAGGTTAATTCTTGATATTCCGCAAGGTACATGGACGGGGGATGTTGGAAATCAGCGAACTTTGCATTTAAAGCATCAATATTTTGGCGAGTGAAATGTATTACGTTTTGTATATTCCTGAGCTCGTATTGCAGTGGATCCATGTCTTCACTGTCCGTCGACATGGTGAAACTGTTGTTGTTTGTGATGGACAAGTTTGCAATGTTTCCATTCAATTTCCTTAAGTTATTTGTTGTGTTAAAGTCTTTAAGAACTGCCATTGCAAATTCCCATTTTGTCACAGTCACTTTGGTTGGTTTTATCGGTAAATGTACAACCTGCACTATTTAAGGTGAAATTAGACGCGCCAATTTCAAATTTGCACGGATATCGATTGAATATTACGTATAATTTTATTGTCATATTCTTATTACGATCAACAAATTTAGCTAATCATTCATAATTTTGCATGTATTCCCAGTGATTATTAAAATTAGTACAGATAATTTATATTATAATTGGATGCAAATAACAACACATTTCTGTAATGCGGAACAGTACTACAATTAGGCGCATTTTAACTTTTAACATATTTCTTGTGCTGTTAATACGCAAATAAAACTAATTATTAGTAATAAAAAAATCATTTGGAAAATTCAAATCAGCTACAAATTTATTTTCTTAATTAAAAAAAATATTATTCTGTCACTTAAAAAACATTTACATGGAACTTGCTTCATAATTGAAGATACAGGTAAGGAATGTAGTTATCAAATAAATAGATGCTGTACATTTTATACAAGGTAAGTAACTTGTAATTATGCAAAGTTTGGTGGAATAGAGATACGGACATTGCTCATAGCAAATGTCGGGGCATAGCCAATGTGATATTATTTTGGCAGTGGATCGGTATCTGATGTCTGGCGTCTGCATGCTATTTCTGTGACGCACCAATTCTACCACAGACGCCAGCTGTTACAGTGGGTTCCTCTCTATGTAGAGTAAAAATAGCATTGCTCCAACACAGCATCACTAGGGCCACAGACGCTATCACTATTTTCTGTATCCGGTGTTCGTCGATTCTAACTATCAACATACATAATATATGGATTACATACAGAACCTAACGTTTCCTTTGAACAAATGATTAAATATTTTTCAGAAATTGTGTTTCACAATTTAGGAAATTATTTTAATTGTGCCATGCTCTAAATAATTCAACCTCTGTGGTATTTTTTTAAAACGGTTTACCAGAACGCATAAACTGAGCATGACAAGGGGTACGGTAATTCTTCTGAATTCTTCCATTTACACCCGTAATTCGTTCCATGAAAACAATACGTAAATTAAGCAATGAATTCTTAAACATTTTCAACTAACATGCATTATGGTGATATCTGGTATCTAGTTCATTAATGAAAATTTTTAAAAATTTCAACAGCGTTCAAGTAAATTCGACTAAACAGACATTGGGATTACTAGTAGCTAAATACTAATCTACAATACACGAGCAATTCGTAATTATTGAATGAATGTTTAATGAAATTAACATATAACAAGTAGGTGTAAGATCAAAAAAGGCTCAAGTATGTTGGTCTACACCTACTTGCTACGCATGAAACGTAGTAGGTAAGTAGAATGTACTAACAAAGCGAACCATATAAGGCGAAGAAGAATAAAACAGAAAATCAGTTTATTTCCAAAACATATTAGTTTTAAAGATTTTTGTTTTTACTAATAATAACTTCTAATCTACAACATTCTGGAATGACAAACGATAAGTTGCTACACAGAAAATAAATATTGTGAACAAATATTGGCACGAATGGACCACGACAAAAATACAATGTTTAAAATTATCATTAAGTGTGGGTACAGTTCCAACGTAAAACAATGATGCTGCTGCATTCTACCTGTCACCTACTGTCTGACTCAGCGTTCAGTCTGTGAATCTCTAAAATCAAAATTTATAGAATTCATTTGCCTACACATTGCAGGCAAAAACATGTGAGCGAACAAAATACAAGAATCATCATTCTAATTATTGTATAGTGTTAGGAATTAGTCATCTCAAAACATCCACACTCAATATCAGATCAGCACATTCTTCTACAATATAGCCGTATGTAGTACATACACAATTAATGACTGAATATCATATTCTTATGAGAGTTATGTAAAAAAAATTCAACCACCTTATCACACGAGCTTAAGAATTATAAAGAGAGAACAATACACTATTGTATGAGAATGGCGCATTATTGAGTATATTGATTCACTGAATTGCAGAGGTTTTAATAGATCCAATGCATTCAAGCATTTCTGTAATATAATTTCTTAACACTAACATCTACTGTTTCCCCTGCATAATATTATGCCTGCATTATTTCTCTCGACATAATGTTTCTTGAATATAATAAATATATCGGGAAAGATATATTTTGCATTACTGCAAGTAGCTTTATAGATATTGATGTAAAAAGTTAATCGAATAGTACAAAATTACGTGAGCGTGATGTTAATGATGAGTAACATCTATGTAAATAGGTGATAGTTTGGCAATGTAATTACGTTCATTGCCAATTACAGCTGCATAGATTATAGATATGTATGTAGTGTGTAGTAAACAACTGAACATTGAATGTAGAGAGAGTAGGATTCATAGTTCTGGATTATTCCATTAGCAAGAAACGCACACGCTCGTACCGTATGACACCTTCAACATATATAATGTAGGCAGATTCTAATACGCATGCGCATGCACCGCCATATGTGATCTATTTAAAACGAAGCTTGTGCAGGCAAGTCAACTAGTCATAAAGAAGTTGTGCGTAGTCTTGCAGACATCCGTGCAATAGTGAGCGGATATATTGTTGAATTTGATTGAGTGAAGTGATATTTTATATTTCGTTAGTGCAACAAAATGGCTGACAGCATCAAGAGAAACATCCCCATCAAGTTGGGAGACTTCAGTGTCATCGACACTGAGTTTAGTAACATCAGGGAAAGGTTTGACGCCGAAATGAGGAAGATGGAGGAAGAAATGAGCAAATTCCGATCAGAACTAATGAACAGAGAGTCCAACAACTTCTTCAAAAGTACCACCAGGTAGCTAAAAACTCATAACACAAACATGCTGCATCTTGGTATCATAAATTGGCAACGTAAATAAAAGTTTTCAGGTGCATGTCGACGCCTCGCCAATCAAATTGTTTCAATTATAATATTCACATTACCCCATAGCCGGTAACAAAATTTTTACTAATAATAATATCAACGTTAAATTCATATCATTTAAGGAATGTTTATATTAATTTGCAGTATATCGGACTGAATATGCACATTTGTTTAACATTGTGTTAAATAAGTTTTTATAAGTATTCGTTGATTAAAATATGTATATGTATATATTTTATTTAAACATGTAGAAAGTGTATGTAGCAATGAAATATCTGAAAAATCATTCGTGTAATGTCATGTTTCGACAGACGGACCATATATGGAATTGATTTGAAATAGGGTCAATGTTTTCCATAAAGCGGACCTCCCACTTCGCAAATGCCGAAAACTGTTATAATTATCGTTTATCTATGATTTGTGCGGAATATTATTTTTTATTCATAATACTAATTTCAATTATTAGTTTATATTTATCGCGCGTTTAATACCGGCACATTTTTTTTGACATACATTGCACAAATTCTATTTATACATATGCAGTAAGTCAATTTTTTTTGTTGTCAATTTAAATTATACATGATAGTATGATGTTTGTTGTTGCCATTTAAAGAACAGGCTACGTAACAAGTCGATGATGTCAGCCACAGAAATATGTGAAGCCCGTATCACACTGTTTAAAATTCACGGAGGAGTGCATATACAACTGTATAGTGCAGGCAATCATTGAATTATGTGTACCTACCTCATGGAACTACGTAGGTGGTGTATGTTAACATTTGTACATAGGTGTATGAGGGAGATAATAGGTGTTAAACTAGGCTTGGCATAAGTGGGTGCACCTGTCAGTTTTAGCAAACATATACTATATATTCATATGTACATTAATTAGCTGCCAGTTGGAACTCGTTAGTGGGCAATATTTCAACATGGACATTATTTATATTGTACCAGCCTGTTTTATATTTGAACATCTCATAAAGCAGATAAAAAGTTTATTATATAACATGCAGTATATTAATTAGGTTCTTCAACATGATCTATAGTTTAAAGGAAAATTATTAATACACTTGCCTTTGTTGATAAAATCAATATTTGTTTTTGATTAATATATGGATATTAAAGCAATTTATAATTCGTAAATATAGTACAGTCACGCTACTTTGACCGACAACAATAACTTGTGTCTTAACCTTTGCATGTCTTACAATTATGGGTCGTCGACTGGCGAGACAATCACCAAAAAAACGTCCAGGTAACTGTTGGTAACACTATACGCGATCTCATTACCACAGTAGCAAGCACCATAGAACATATCATATATAGTTCGCATTTCATATATATCGCATCTATATGTAGAATAGAATAGAATGTTGCAAGAAACGTGAATAGTGTAGTTATAATTCATGGAATATTGTTTTGTGTAGTACAACATCGACATCACAAAACAGCACAAGCAGTGACCTGGCGGCGCGTCCTGAAGTCAATACTTGGTTAGATGATCTGAACTCGCCACTCATTCAGGAGGATGGCAGCAATAAATGCTTGAAACTCAGATTCGACGTTAGCCAGTACGCTCCCGAGGAAATTGTTGTCAAAACAGTGGACAACAAATTATTGGTACGTTTCTATACAAGGCACGCGGATACCCGTGTATGTGTGAACAATAGTTTAATTATTGTTTTATGTTACTAGGTCCATGCTAAACACGAGGAGAAAACCGAAAGCAAATCAGTGTACAGAGAATACAACCGTGAATTCCTGTTGCCCAAGGGTACAAATCCCGAGTCTATCAAGAGCTCATTGAGCAAGGATGGTGTGTTGACTGTGGAAGCGCCCTTGCCCGCTTTAGGTGCCGGCGAGACCATGATCCCAATTGCCCACAAGTAAATTGATCCCCACTCACCATCTGCACCGCACCCACTACTACTACTACTTATCATCGTTATGTTCACACAACCGTTCCAACTCTTGCAAAACTTATTCTGCCGCAGTAATATGATTGTTTACCCATGTTTCCTGATCCCCTGGTTCATGTTTGATTGCTGTTTGTAAATGATCTAGTAGGAAGCAGCTAATATTCATGTTTGTTTCGCGTGACACTCACACTGTCCCAGTGCCTGGAGCGGTATGATACGTTTCCCATTGGACTTCATTACAGCTCTACACGATTTCATTATGGCTGAATATTTGCAACTATTAGTTTTAAGGAAATAAATATGATAATTTTGAGAATATAACAGTTTTTGTAAATTATTTATAAACAGTAAATATACAAATAAATATATATATGTATACATAGATACATACACACATATGGTATTTATTTTTATTCTACCCTACTGTATAATATGATGGTGAATTCTATATAACGGAAAATAATTTAGATAGATGTTTTTAAAAATATATTCACTTATACGTTTGATTAACACATTAGAAAAATAGTAAACAATGAAAAACCTGCAACGCCTAGCACGATGTGTCGTTTAAAACGGTTTTTTGGGAATCGGACGCGTTTTGTTATTATATCAGCTGGTTTTTGTGCTATGTTGTCGATCTATAACAGTATTAGAGTAATTTAGGTACAATCCAGTATTTAAACACATTTATGTATAACTAACTTGTAATGCTCGTTTATTCAATAACTCTGTCACTAGCTGTATAGTTGACATACGTTTCAGTGCCCCGTCAAGATGTGTACAGAGCAATGTTTTTTTCTTAACAGTGTTTTTAACATCTAGCTGTTGTCTTAAATACTTGACACTGGCCTCCATAGCAATTAGTTGTTTGATAGAATTTATCACTATTGTAAATATATCGTGTGTACTGAAATAATGAATCGATTATCACGATAATTTTCTAATTGATAAACTACTTACTTGCACGTATTCTCTCTGAGAATTGTCGGTATGGAACTTCTCTGCCATTTATACATATGAAACATGTACAGTCCATTTAGAATCCGATTTCTCTGAAATGACAGATTAATGCCTAACTCTTTTAGTTTCTCATCATTCATGTACAGGAATGTACACAAGTCGACGTTATTCTTATGAAAGAAATGAGTTAAATGATCAGACTGCATTCCGTATAGTAATAACGGTATATCTTCTTGAAATGTTGGTCTACAATCACACAAGTTATATTGTTGATAACCAACAGTACAATTAACTAACCGTTCAGAGTTCTTGAGATTTTTAAATATTTTATCATAATCATATTCTGCAGTGAGATTTTCTTGAGTACTGTCATTTGGATCTCGCGGTAATACTGATAGTACTTGTTGCCAATCATTTAAATTGGCATAATATCTAACGTTATTATTCCTTGCATCGCAGTGATTATCATCTGCACCAGCTTCGAGTAGAATTTTAACAATCTCTGTTTCTCCTGCGTTCGCCGCATAGAATAAGGCCTAATAATGAATGATTAACTGTATGATACAATCTGTAAGTATATATGTATGTCAATACTGACCGTCCATCCTTGATTGTCTGTTTGTTCCAGTTTACTAAGCGGTAGTAAAAATTGAACAACTTCAGGGAATCCTTGAGCACAAGCCAACATGAAAGCAGAACGACGTCGTCGGTCAATTGCTTCAATTTCTGCCCCATGACTTAACAGTTGCTGAATCACTGATAACACATTAGCAGCCGATGTGTTTTTCTTAGGCCAATCACACGCCGCCATAACAGCAGTGAATCCATCTAAGAACATTACAGAACAACATTAATATATATTATCATATGTTTGCATCGCACATCTACCTCTGTTAGTCTTTGCATCTGCACCACGTTTTAGTAATTCTTCTACAATCTCAACGGATACTTGTGATGCAGTTAAAAATAAAGGCGTCCAGTCGTTTGTAACTTTACAGTTTACATCGAGTCCGGTATCAAGTATTTCTTTGACCAAATCTAAATTTCCGTTGATTAGTGCTGTATACAGCTTATTTATCGATGTATTTTCCAATTCGCGCAATTTTCTGTAATTTTCTGCTAGGATTTCTGCACGTTTTTCTTTTTCATTCTGTTATAAGAAACGGATATGTGTATTATTATTTGAAGATATGTACATATAACCTTTATATTGTGTGTCATACATCATATTCCCCTCCAAATGTAAATCCACCTTCTTCATCACTAGACTCGCTAGAATATCCAGCAGGCAGAAAACTCATTGTTTACTATGTATATAGATATGTAATTCTATATTATGTTATACATTAATATAAGAATTGATAAGAACCAAACAATTTTAAAATTATGACAATCTCTTTAAAGTCTCTTCTACGTTATCAATCGAGTTCATAGAAATACGTTTAGAATATTGCCACAACGTCATTTGTCGCTAGTTGTGTTGTTGGTTAACCAGTTAAATTATTGTGCCACCTTATTTAACTGATTCAAAATGAAATATATAATTTTACTGTTTTTTGTGAGCAGTGCGCTAGCCGTTAATAAATATTCTGCAGCTGCAAATAATGCCGAAGCTAATATGCCATCTTTGAGGACATTACAAAAACCTTTTAGAATGGCTAAATTGAACTTGCTGTGGACGAAAGCCCAAGTTGTAAGAAAAATTATTATAATTGATATACATATATCGGTATTAATATTTTGTATTCATTTTATAGAGATTAACAGATACCAAATTAAAATCTTTATTCGGAGAGCTAAAGATTCATGATAAAGAGGAAATTACGTGGAAAAAGTTACGGACTGATGGCAAGGATAAAGATGGATTGAAAGAGGCAGAGTTGAGAAAAAAATTGATAGGTATAATGAGTACGTACGATCTGTTGGAACATTTCGAAGATGTGCAAGATAGTTCGAAACATAAACCTCATAAAGCACTAAACGAAGCTTCGGAGGATCACATCAATAAGAGTATGTTTAAAGATAAGAAATTGAACAAACTTTGGGTGAAGGCCGAGCAGGCAGGTTTCAATGTGGACGAATTACGTGCGCTGAAGGAGGAGTTTGGTCACCATCAGGATAAGATTGATCAGTACTTTTCAGTGTTGAGGGACGTAGAACAAGGACCGGATGACAAACATGAAAGTAAATAAATTGCTGACGTGTACATTGCCATTATTATTGCAACTAATATTGTTCAAATTACAGATAGTTTGGACGAATCACTGGATCGTTATAACACGTTAGATACTGACGAAGAGGGAACTGTGAAGAAAGATTACTTGCATAAGACAAATATGCTCCGTGACAAACATCGGGAGCTGCGCGATGGTTACGACCGTCTGTATAGGCTGGCTGTGAAAGGGCCTAATAGTAAAGAGTTTGTGGAGCCCAAGGTGCAAGGACTGTGGCGCATAGCCGTGGAAACAAATTTCACGCCCGATGAACTGGAATCGTTACGTATAGAGTTGTTACATTATGAGAATAGACTGTTGAAGTTGCGGCATATGCAGGCTGAGGCAGCTTTGAATGAAGAGAGCCACAAGGAAAAGATGAAACTAGCCGGCGAGAAAACCGACGGTCTGTTACTGATGGAGGAGAACATAAAGAAACAAGCACGCAAAGTGGACAAATTACATACGGACATTGAGAGCAGAATCATGCAGAGGCATGTTGAACTATGAACTATGATCTGAATGAGAATATACTCGCATATTTGTTAGTCTATAAGTTGCATGTTTGTGTTGTGTAGAATTTTATATTTTTTCATTACATTATATTATGTATGTATATAAATGTGAATGTGAAATATTAAGTCAATAAAGAGAGCTTTAATATATGAATGGAATGAGTGTAATGAATATTGGGTAAGGTTTAGGTTTAGGAACGAGATACACATTGTATAATAAATGTATTGGAGGATTACAGTGCATAAAGATATATTTTAAGTCTTCATGTACAAGCAATATTACATAATCCGTATAATTATATCCCTACAGTAAATGTGGGAGTATGCGATACCCACCAAGTGCTTGTGCAAAGGCTCAACGCTCGTCGTCATCGTGGTGCGGACATACATCTCAGAGACGCGCGAGCCTGGCTCACGGGCTGGGCGCACCCGGAGCCCCGTTACACAAATATATGTATTTATATATATATATGTATATCAAAATCAATCAGTTACGAACTCAATTATGTATAATATAGATATATGTATGTATAAACTCAATATATGTATGTCTGAACGAACATCGTAGTTATTATAGTCATCATCATCATCATCATATATCGAATCATAATAATAATAATATAATAGTAATCATCACTTTTCATTCTCATTTCCTATTACAATATTATGTATGTAGTATGTTATAATATCTATGCTTTACGTTACGTAATGTATGTATGTATGTATGTAATAATCCCAATCGCCCGTTCTCCAACAACTACACGGTGCTTGAACACCGGATCCTACTCTGTATCAGCCACCCAGTCACATCATGCTCCCTCATCAGCTCGCCACACCCAACTACGTGATAATTCATATTCAAGTATATCATTATGTTTTATTATTATATATGTATATTATAGTAGGTATGTGTGTATGTAATGTAATGTTTATTAATTATTATATGATCATGTAGTTTTATATAAACGGGCCGCGTATTCCGTCGTCCTAAACAGAAAAGCGAGTTGCGATTGTAATCAGTCCAGGAGACTAAACATTACCTTATGAACAGTAAACCACATTACAGGTAGGTTGTATGTATAAACTATGAAGCAGTATAACAAAAGACAAGACAAGTAACAAACAGCAAATATAACCTATCAACAGCATCATCGTTGTTAGATGTGTGTGACGCGGTCACATATTTGCAGAGTAACTGTCTCGCATGTACATGTTATTTATATACGAACGTACCTAGAAACCAAAGTGTACACTGGTGTGAAGATACTTAGCTAAACTACGGTAATTTCTTGTATCCCAAACATCACAAAGATCAAAGCTAGATTTTTTTTTGCATAAATGGACATTGTTTTATTAAAAAAGAAAAGAAAATGAAATAATTTACTTAGTTATTCTTGTAGGGTTGTGTCTGGCTAACATCTATTGGCTCCATTTGGCTGTCCAGCCCTGTATCAACAGAACATAACAAACATACATACACAAATGTATAAAGAACAACTGCACCTTACTGCATCATTGTACGTGTATACAACATACACACGTACATATTGTGTATACAGTTACTTACGTGTTTGTCCTGCATGTCAGTGACGGTCATACGGCCGCCATCCCATTGCGGCATCTCATTGATCTTCATAGGATCAGCAGCTACGGCAGCCGCAGCGGCAGCTGTCTGGATGAGGTCCTGTGCGGTCACTGGCCCGCCATACTGCTGCTGTAGACCCAGCGGAGGCATGCCCGTGGGCGGCATTAGTCCCATGGGTGCTACGGTGCCGTTCTGAAATACATGCTGGCTGTCTAGCTGATTACCGCCGTGCTGTAACAACACACGCACACCTTTATAACAGGTCCGAATCTAGTTTGTAAAATTTGTAAACTTTGATACTATTTTAACTGATTTACATTATCCAAGTTTCATACTAGGTGCTACTATTAAACTAGTATGAAACTTGGATAATTGTAATTCATGCTTTAGCATGCACAACACATTACCTGATACGAGTCCATCATGTGTGTGATCTCGTCACCCGTTGGCATGCGGTACGATGAGCGGAAGAACTGCGGCTGCCGATCCATGTTCGGCCCGAGGCATGAAGTATTCCATGAGCTCATGGCCAGCTTGGACTCGTTACCGAGGATCCAGTTCATGTCGGTGGTGTCGGCCGGTGTAGGTACGCTGCTATTCTGTATTTTCCACGCGCGCTCAATGCCTATGGGCTGTGGAATCTTCCTGTCTTCCATTTTGTGGTGCGAATCGCCGGCGGGGCCGATGTTGTGGCCGGCCGGTGAGTTGGGAGACATGGCCGGTGAGTTACTCACTGCATTCATACCACCGTTCTCTAGCAAGTCCATCGGTGCATGAGTCAGGCCGAGGCCGCGTAAGTGTCCCATATTACCCATCTGCACCATCATGTCAGTCTGCTGCTGTTGTTGCTGCTGCTGTTGTTGTTGTTGTTGTTGCTGCTGAGACGGATGGTAGGCAGAAGGCGGACCCATGAATTGCCAGCGGTTCTGTGCTGTGCCGCTGTTCGAGCGATTCGGGTTGTGGTAGGTGCCGAGTGATGATTTGATCGGATACGGCATATTGGTGTTGCCTAGTGGCGCAGAGCCGTGATTAGTGGAGATGACACCTGTGTGGTGGTAATTACTAGTATTGAACATGGTGACGGGCTGTGCGTTCGGTTTATTGGCAATATTATGCAAAGAGAAATCGGGCGCCCTGGGATTCAGGCGGGACATGGATACTGTTGTGTTGCTGTTTATTTGTCCGGACGGCTGGGGTTGCGAGAAGTTCATGTGATGCGGTATGGCCGCTTGCTGATGGAATATTATGCTGTGCGCCTGGTTCTCACCGGGTACCATTTTCAGTAGATTAGTCGTTGACTCCGCTGTGTAGTTTGTCGATGACACTGACTTGTACAAGTTGTTCGAGTCGCCGGACTGGCCGTTAGAACGTACTGGCAGATCAGCCGTATACACCGGACCCCGGCTGACAAAGTGATTCGGGCCGAGATCTAGTGAGCAGCTGGTTTGCGTCACAGGGCCTGAGTGTAATTCCAGGCCGCCGGGCCGGGATACAGGCCTGTTCAGGCCAATGCCGCCCAGCGACTGTATCTGTTGTCCCTTGGACTGGTCTGGGAAATTGTGGTATCCAGTGCCGGGTACCAGTGGCATAGTAGGTGGTGTTGTGCTGTTGCTACTGGTCTTGGACGATACAGGTGAACAGACTGTTGTGCCCCTGTAGCCTGGCGCTTTCGATGCGTCTACCATCTGGGGCGGATCATTGTCAATGAACTTGGGTGGCGCGATGACGGAGGAAGCTTGCGATGCGATATTACCGCCAGTCACTGCAGCAAAGTTGATCGGCTTGTGTGAATCGTTCTCGCGGCCCCACATCGACTGCTGGGTGACTTTGGTGAAGGAGTCGTTGAACAGTGAGTATTCCTGCGGAGTACTGGTGCTGGATGTGACTGAGCTCTGCGGCAATACGTTAGTGGGTGCGACGCTCTCACACTGCTGTGGCTGTGTCTGTACTGGTTGACTGGCCGGTGCTAACACGGGCGCTACTGTGCTCACAGTGCTGGCTGTCTGGCTCTCCGATACTGGCGGTGTGCCGCTGGCATGCGTGGAGAAGGGCAACGGCGCTTTACCGGCGGTCTGGTACTGAGCTATGCTCGGTGGTGCGGACGCCGTTGGCAGAGGACGGTTGTGTTTCGGGGATGAGATGCTGGTGTTTGTCGTTATGGACACATGCTGTGAGCTGGGTGCCTGTGGGGAAGTCGGAGCCGTAGACGAAACGTGTGGTGTAGTCAGTGTCTGTAACAATGTATCATATATCTTTATATCTGGCGCTAATGTAATTTTATTTACATTTAAGGAACTGTAAACAGTCAAAAGACTGATAATCAGTACCTTTCACATACTGTAACAATAATATATACCTGTGTCGTTCGAGGTTTGCTAGTCGGTGCCGTGGTCGACGCGGGGCAGTTGGACATTCCAGCTGGGATACCGGCGGATGATTGCTGGTGGGCATTGGCTTGTAGACCGGACATCACCGTAGAGGAATTATCGGTGAGTTTAGCAGCAAAGGTTTGAGTCATGACGAGTGCGGGTGCGTTGGTTGTTACCACTTTCGGGACACTGGTATTGGCACTTCCTCGGCCGGCTGTCATGATGGCAGTAGTGTATGACATGGTGTTCTTGGTGTTCGCAGCCATCTGCGCTGCCACACGTTTCTCAGCGGCCGCGACCAGCCTTGGAGCGGTGCCCCGGGTCACTATCGGTGAATATGTCACGGATGTTTTTACACTGACTATATTACGGGATGCAGACGTTACTGATGACGTACTGATACCGACGGATTTGGCTTGATTGCCTGTTGAAGATGTGCCGCTATGACTCACGTTCACTGCCTTTGCGTTCTTCTTTGCCGACAACTGAATGCGTGAATAAATAAACACAATGAGCTGAATCTACTAACACACATGTGTATGTTGAACTTACAGCAGCGTTAGTTTTATCCCACAGTGAGGACGTGACAACAGTTTTCGTAGTTTTGGGAAGCATCTGCAAGATGTCCACATCAGGGTCTTTAATGAGAGCGCCTATTAGACTATGCGCTTGTTTAGTTGCTTCAGCTGAACCCCTGTTAATTGTTCAACATTGTTATGGGTGATACCGGTGATTGTATTCTGATTTTGTAAATGAAATATATGGGTGTTACTTACTTTATGGTGATTATACGTTCTCCCTGGCCCTTACTCTGTTTCTCTACTTCAATGTGAGCACCAGTGGCGCCGCGGATAGCATTTATGTTACTGCCGCCCCGTCCAATCACTCGCGATATTGCGTTCAATGGCACAGATACTTTCTTGGTGCTGGAAGAAGCCAAAATGCAACATTCATGTATTTTAATCCTAAATCATTTTTATTGCATATATCAAAAAATTGACTAAAATGCAAATTAGTCTACATTTTGGATTACATTATTTTTCTACAAAATGTAGACATTTTTCGGCAATTTTTCGTACTTAAAATTAAGAAAATGTATATAACAGTGCCCAAAGTCACTGATGTACACAGCAACTATGCATCTAGTTTAGATTTTAAGATACAGCACAATGAATTGAGAAAAATATAAATTCTATAAAGTGAAGAGTGCTAAATTTAGTGGTAGTTTTTAATGTAATTTTGTTGACAAGTAATAAAAACCATGACTATTTCGATTACAGTGTACATTGTTACACTTTTAATTGAGAAAAGTCGTGTTATATGATTACTAATAATATAAACTTACCCTGCATCGGATGACGATACTGCTTGTACAGAAGACCTGTTAAATAAATATATAAGCATGTATATATTTACAGCATATTGATTACAGCAATTGAATTATTTTTGGTTATAGTATTTATTTACATGTATTTCTAAACTTACTTCCTCACAACTTCTTTCCATCCTTCTTCACGTTTGCCTGCCTGTTTTGGACTAGTCGATGAACCAACTTTCACGTTTACAACATCATTGTCATAATGGCTGTACAAAGAACAAAATATAATATGAAATTACCTTCGAATAATGAATGTATCATGTGAAATACAATGAAATTCAACAACCATTCATGCTGAATGTGTAAATGAATAAGATTGTATAGGAGTGAATTCTTACATGAATGACTTTTTGCCCTTGGCTGACACGTAGGTTTCATTGCCGGTGGCTTCGAATTCATCGCGTTCAGCTGGATGTCGCGACGACTCGAATACTAGAAGTCCCTTGCGGTTCTGTTGTGTACCGGACCTGCTGCTGCTCTTCCCTCCACTAGACTCCGAGTTTTGAGTGGATGGTGGCGAAGCTTCTGTGGCGGTAGCACGTCTGAACAACACACATGCACATGTATCTTATATATTAACATCAACAGTATATCGAAGCGTCTGTACCTGTCACTGAATCTTTCCTTTGTATCGCTAGTAGTGGACAAGGGTGAATGCGACTTGTTAGAAGTGGATATGCTAGCACTGCTTCGCAAAGACGATGCCTCAGTCGTGGTATCATTGTTTTCAGTTTTACCCACCGCATGACTATTATTCACTGAGCTTTTTTTCTTCTTCTTATCCTTGCGTTTCTCCTTTGCTTTCACATCGTTACTGGAGCAACTGCCTTGACTGTTCGCATCGATACCACTGTCACCCTCCTCTTTGTCCACGGGTTCGCCACTACGAATCGGTGATTCACCGCCACCAGGTGTATTCTCGCTACTAGCTTCTGTACAAATACAGTGAATTATTAGTAAAAATTGTACACTCACTCTATTCCAACTCTTTTTACCTTCTTCATCCGCTTTATCCACTTCATCGGCAGACTTTTTATCATCCTTGTCATCGTATGTTTCATTTTTCCTATTCTCTTCAAACAGTTTACGTTTCTCCTCCTTCTTCTCTAATTTCTTCTTTTTCTTCCGCTCTCTGCGCCGGGCAGCCGCCGCCTTCTTCGATTCCTCGCGATTTTTTTCCATATCCAATTCTTCTAGGAGAATGGAAGCGTTCTTGTTAGCTTTGGCGGCTTGTGTTTCTTTAGCGGCTCGTATTATTTTCACACATTCTTGACATTTCTCTAGTAATTCTTTGTCGCTCACAGTTGAGATGTATCTACAGTATATAAGGAACTTTATAAATATACAGTATACATGCATTGTGTTATGTTCATAATACTACTAAATATTGATGTGTGTTTTTAGTATAATATATTTTCAAATATTTTATGTGAATTATGTACCTGATCATCTCTTGGTCACTGGGAAACTGCGTGACGTGGTTCACCATCCATTTGACGACTTTCGTGTGGCCTTTTCGAAAGGCCGCCATGAGGCAGGATACCTTGCGGTTATCTTGACTGTCTATGTCGGCGTGCGCATTATAGAGTAGTTCTACAACACTCAAGTGTCCGCCATTTGCAGCGAGCCACAATGGTGAGTTGCCTTTCTTATTCTTCACTTCAACAGCCGCACCCCTGCTCAGGATAAACTTTGTATTAATACTGGGTTGTGTTATGTCAAAAAGTTTAATTGTCCAATGTTATACAATTATGAGCCCCACTCCTCCCGAGTTACGCAAGTAATACGTTCTGTAAACTTTTACATAACTTGAATTTGTAACTTCGTAAGAAACTGCAATATTTATTATTGTTACATGTATGTATATTATTTATACAGTATTATTTTATAAATGAAACATCATGCAGCAGTATTTACTTGAACATAAAAACAAACAAACACTTTTCAAATAAGAATTTACCTATCTCGCCTGTGAAGCCTATTCTTGGAATATAAAATAAAATATCACAAACGTTTTGTCCACTAATCATCGAAAAAACCAAATTAAATCTGTTAAACGAGCATATGATTTTCTCCAAACGTCAAAAATCAACAATTGAAGTGTAACTGTTCATATGTCACAAATTTCTCGATTAAAAGTGTACACTGATATCGATCAGGCCGTGTACTACGATATGTATAAAGTAAAAAACTGAATTTTGAATATTTCAAATGCATCACTACTAAAACATAATGCGTAATGTTGAATCTATATATTATTATGTACTCGCCACTGAAACTACATATTCGAATGACTACAAGTGAACAAATACAAAATCTTACCTGGACAGTAGTAACTCGACGAAGCGGCAGTGTCCCTTGTCTGCGGCTATTGTGAGTGCAGTGTCCCTGGAGGATGGTACGGGTGTAGCATTTACATCGGCACCCTTGTCCAGAAGTACTCTTCCCACTTCCACATATCCACCACTTGCAGCTTCCATCAACGGTGTCAATCCAGTCTGCACACAATGTGTTAGTTTATTTACTCTACTGAATGCATGATGTACTGATAGTTTACCTTGGCTCGGTGCTCCACGTTCGCTTTACGATCTAACAGAAGACTAACAACTTCATGACGCCCTTGGAAGCAGGCCAGAGTGAGGGCGGTGTTCCGGTTGGTCTCGATTTGCGCGTTAATGTCACTGCCCATGTCCAGTAGAAGTTTAACAGCCGCTATACATAAATAACACGGATGTAGAGTTGAAGAAATTCGTGTGCGATGTGTAATGTACCTGTATGCCCATTCATTGCTGCCAACATGAGCGGAGAGATGCCCAGCTTACTACCCGTACGAGAATTAATTTCAGCGCCATGGCTCAACAGTAGCTTAATGATGTTCACATAGCCGCCGGACGCTGCTAAACTTAGCGGTGTATAATCGGACACGTTACGATGTTCCCTGTTAGCACCTCTGGTTAACAACAGGTCTACCACTTCGTATCTACCGCCGGAGCATGCTAAACTCAGTGGAGTGTCCTTGGTCCTTTCTGATTGGGCCTCAATGTCAGCTCCATGGTTTAGTAAGATTTCGACGACTTTCTCGTGACCGGCAGTGGCTGCTAAGATCAGTGGCGTGAAACCTTTCTTGTCCCTGTGCTCAATATCGGCGCCTCGCTGGAGTAACAGCTCCACCAGGTCTTCGTGACCGCCAGCGCATGCCAGGGTTAGCGCGGTATCGTGGTTACTGTCGGTCTCTGAGTCTACGTCCATGCAGGAGAACGAGGTCTGCGGCACTGGTACACCGGTGTACTGTTGGCCAGCATTGTACTGGGCCACTGAAATACATATACCATACACATTGAGTATTTAACACCGTAGTTGTCGTGTCGATGGTGGAATACATGCGAGTTTAGTTTAGAATTTCACCCGTTGTATCAGCTCACTCACCTGTATTCGGATCTATCTGAAAGTTCTGTGCAGCTGCTGGGAACTGTCCGTTCTGCGGTGGCACCGTAGTCAAATGATTGGGTTGCTGGCGTTGTTGCATGACCAGTCGGCCTTTTTTCACTTTGACGATTTCAGAGGTCGTTCCCGACTTGCCTTGTTTCTTGGTGTCGGTGGTGACGGGTGTGATGGGCTGTTGAGTCTGAGTGGCCACTTGTACCTGGTGCGTGGTGCATATAGGCTGCGGATACTGTGCACCGTTACCTACCGTCACGACCTGAGACTGTACTGCTGTCGAGGCTATAGTGGTCGTTAGAACCTCACTACCACCGCCAGCGCATGCTGCAAGATTGTTTGTTATCAAATCATTATGCTGTTGCATGATTAGTCTGGCCACCGAACATTCACACACACACACTCTGTTACATCATCAGGCGTCTGTACACGCACACACACGCATACATACCGAGCTGTTGCTGCTGTTGTTGTTGTTGTTGCTGCTGCTGTTGCTGCGTTGTTTTGCTCATATGCATCTCTTGGCACATCTGCAGTCCCGCCTGGAAGCCGGCCTGGTACATAGCACCTTGTACCTGCTCACTGCCAGCCACAGACTGCAAGTACTGTTCATACTGAAGCTGTAGACCAGTAGCGGTGCTGTGCCCAACTTGCAGTGTATTAGATGTTGGTACCGCGAAGTACTCCACTCTGTACAATGTATTATTCCATTATAAATTATCTGTTTATCACACAAAACAGATATAAATACTAACCGAGCTACATCTGTCTGAGTAGTGCCCACTTGCATAGAGGTGTGTGCGGCTGCTATAGCATTGATAGTTTCATCAAAGTTGCTCGAGAACGATTGGACCTGTAGTCCAGCAGCAGCTTGTTGGACGGCGGCTGCCATCTGCAGTTTTTCCTGCTCAGCTGCGGCTACTGTAACAATAGTTAATAATAGTACCATATAGAAATATATTTAATTTCAGTCTTGCCGTATTTACCGTTGGCTACATCTTCGAGACTGAAAGTTTCCAATGTCTGTACAACATCTTCCACTGTTGCGTCCAGATCTTGTGTAACAGTGTCGATTTTGGTTTTATCGCTGGTATCAGCGAACAAGTGGCAACCATCTTGGTCAGAGAGTAATCCCACTAAATCCGTGGTGGTGTCGCCTGTTTGCAGGATTCGCTGTGGCTGTTGTGCGAGTCGAGCTTGCTGCTGTTGCTGGCTGAGTGACGGAGGTTCGAGGATGTGAGTCATGATCGGGGCAGCCAGTACAACACCGGCACAGGACTTCGGCTGTTGTTGTTGCTGTTGTTGAGGGTCATGTGGTGCGACAGTCTGCTGTTGGTCGACAAGTTGCTGTTGTTGTTGCAGGACTTGCTGTTGTAGTTGCTGATTGATCTGTTGTAGATGCTGTTGCTGCTGAAGGGCGGCTTGGTACGCTTGTTGTTTGCGCAGATTCTTGCCTTCTTTTTTGCTCACTGGCTTGGCTTTAGGTCGGTCACTGATAGCGGTGTTCTGTGTGCAAGACACAGTGGTTAGTCAACCACTACACACGCACCACACTTGCATATATAGATTAACATACCTGGCTGACGTCTGCGGCACTGGTGGCGGCACTCTGCTGCTGCTGTTGATGTTGCCACGTGGCTAGTGTTGGCTGCTGTACCTGCTGGGTGGTGCTGAGGGGCGTGGCCGAAGTATAAGTAGCTGGTACGAAGCTGTCTCCGGTTACAGCGAGCGCTGGTACCGGTACAACTTGTTGCTGCTGCGGCTGCTGTTGCAGACACTGGCTGGCAATGGAGCTCGACTTGCCTGTGTAGAAAGCACTGATGTTGTTGCTGGCTGTGGGAGGTGTCGGTTGATGAAACAATGTACCCGACATACCAGTTCCACCACATACCATCCCTAACAAACATAACCCAACAGTAGAGACTAACAGTACCGCCAATGTATGCACAACTATCATTCATCAATATCACTCCATGCAGTTTCACTTACGAGTAGCATATATACAGACACCAGTTGTTAATGAAGCGAAAAGGCAAGATAACAAAAAGTGTCAGGTTATGTAAGTTAAATTAGCTAAAGAAAGAGTGTATTACAGACCATACAATATAACCGACAAAATATCTCTAGATCAGAAATGTTTTAAATTATAATTATAAAATGATAGTATGATCTTGTGTAAGGAGACTTATTATTTATAATAATCTATACAACACGTATAGGGGAGAAGTATAAATATGCTTTATAACACAACGACAAGGTACGTAGATGTGAAACATTGCAAATGATTGAGCTGGGACGAACCTTGAGTGGCAGCTAGAGTGTGTGAGGCGAGATCAATGTTGAGGAGTCCGGGCAGACCGGGTAACGGTTCACCCTGGCCCATTCCGTACGTGTTAACAACCAAATGATTTGGAGCCTTCATTTGTAATTCACGTTCCACACGCTGTAATATTTAGTACAAACTGTATAGCTATGTTCATCATACATACATGTATAGTATAGTATTAATACATACATGCAACTCTTCCAGAATCTGCTGTTTCTGTAGAATATGTTCCTCAGTGGACTGTTGTTTCTGTCCTGCACCATTGCCGGCCGGACTAGCAGAACTATCCTCGTGGGCGAACTGTTTCTTGCGGGCTTTGATGTACTCGACAATGCTGCCTCCTGTACTTCCCTTGTCCAGGATACTACCGTCGTCCTTGGAGAGAAGTTCGATGGCGGCAGTGGATATGGCCATTTCGTTATTCAGGTCACCTAGGGGCTGTGTGCGAACCTACATAAATACTGTGTCAGCTAATAACGAGTACATAGAGACAAGGTCTAGTGCAGTGGCATCAGGCACTTATGTACGTACACACACACGCACACACGGAGGGTGAGGACTGTACCTGTTGCGCTTCGGCGGAGGTGAGACTGCCGTCGTACATCATTCCTGCAGAACGGTTCTTACGCAGTAGTGATTTCTGGCCAGCATGCTTCGGCTGCTGCACGAATTGCTCCATGAGGCGGCTGGAATTTGAGCAGGACGTGGCCGTCTTGCCGTCGGTGGTGGCGGCTTCGTCCTGCGTAACGATACGTACCGCCTCCGGTACTTCGTGCAGGCCCTGGCAGCCGAGCGAGTCCGCAGCGGTGGTGGTGATGGGGGCGGTATTCGGTGCATTCTGCAGGAACGGCTGTGAGGCGACGGTGATGGTGGGCGGTAGAGAGACGGGCAGTGTGTTCGGGTTGGGCAGACTGGTCGGCATTATGTTGGTGACGACGTTCGGCTGATTCTGGTGTGACGGTGTCATCAATATGGAATGTGGATAGTCGAGCAGTAGCTGCACCACGCTCGTGTGACCACCTTTGGCCGCTTCGATCAGCATTGTCGAGTTGTCTTTGAGTTTGTGGAACGGATCGGCTTGGTGGGAGAGCAGCAGTTCCACCACAGCTAAGTGACCGCCTGCACATGCCAGTGAGAGTGGTGTGTGGTCGTTGTTGGTGGTCTGCCGATTCACGTTAGCACCCTTGGAGATGAGGAACTGCACGGTACACAGATGTCCCGCGCGGCAAGCTTTCATCAGCGGAGTGCGTCCGCCCTCGGACTCGTGTTCCTGTATGCACAAGTAATGAAATATAGGATGAATAAATCTTCTCTCTCACTCAGTGAATTAGGTAACTGACCAGGTCCGCGTTACACTCGAGCAGCAGGTCCGCAACGTCTGTGTGACCGTTTTCACAAGCGTACGTGAGCGCGGTATCGCCAGTTTGTGTTTGTGCGTGCACATTGGCATTGGCTTGTAGCAAGTACTTCACCAGCTCCAGATGACCCTCTTGAGCTGCCTCCATGAGTGGAGTGGACGCGCCTAACTCTATGTCCGCACCCGCTTTGATGAGGAAGTCGGCCACTTCACTGAAGCCCCCGCAACATGCCAGTGTCAGTGCAGTCTCCTGCGTCTCGTCCGTTTGAGCATTGATGTTTGCACCTAATGTCAATATTATAATAATATTTCACCCTCCTCCTGAATGTCTGCCGCGGTTACTAACCTTGACTGAGCAGTAATGCCACCATCTCCTCGTGGCCCTCCCGAGCTGCTTCCATCAATGGAGTGTACCCTTCATCGTTTACTTCCTCGATGTTGGCCCCCCGTTCGATGAGCAACATTGCCAAATCCACGTGGCCGCCACATGCAGCCAAGGTTAACGGAGATTCAAAACTATCTGTAGGCATGTTTACCTGTCGCGGAATAACACAATCATATTTGTATAGTCAATAAACAACTGTAATGATCTATGTGTGCATATACCTGGGCTCCAGAATCCAGCAGGAGTCTGGCAACCTCGACATGGCCGTCCATGGACGCTTCCATCAATGCAGTATGCATTTCGTCGGTCTTGTGTTCCTGGTCAGCACCAGCCTCGAGTAGAAAACGGACCATGTCGAGATGACCTTTGTAGCACGCTAAGGTTAAAGCTGATTCTTTGAATTCATTCGAATGAGTATTGATGCCGGCTCCATGACGAAGTAAGATCTATTCGTAAATACATGTTTCAGCTAATCTAATTTCATTCAACATGGAATCAAACAGTATGACACCTTCAGTTATGTGTGCATTTACAGATATATTTGATCTACTACGAGTCTAATTCAAATACACCTTTATTCAAATAAACCTTTGCAAATTACAATGAATACTCTAAATACTTGGTAGTTTTTACCTGTTGTTAAGGTGATGTACATAAATACTGATGAATTGAATTTTACCTTGGCGACGTTGACATGCCCGGCACTGGCTGCCTCCATGAGAGGTGTGTGTCCATTTTCGTTGTGATCTTCTACGTTGGCTCCTGCTTCTAGCAGGGTCTCCACGGCTTCCTCGTGGCCGCCAGCACAAGCATACATCAGCGGTGTGTTTCCTAAATGACACACATATATACATATTTATATCTGGTTGAAACTTTTATTTCAAATATAAAACATTACAGACAGTAATACATATTAGCGAAGTGTAATGTGTTTTGTATAATTACCAGAGGTAGATTGTGCATTTACATCGGCCCCATGGGCTATTAGAAGTCGCACAATATCTATGTGACCTGCTGATGCTGCCTCCATCAAGGGGGTACATTCTCCCTTGATGCCGCGGTCCTCTACATTAGCATGCATCGCTAACAGTACCTGTTAACACACGGTCACTATTTGTTCAGACAGTTCTGTTGGAGACGAATAAATATTATATAGATTTATTGGAAACCATTACTTTAGAACAAATGTAGTTAAAACTAATCCATAGTACACTATATAAAGGGTAATTCTCACTTGTGCCAATTCAAAATAGCCGGCGCTGCAGGCTAGGGAAAGTAGGCTCTCGCCGTCTTCAGTGGTTTCGTGAACACTGCGTCCTTCTGTCAGCAGCTTCCGCACGGTTCCTACATCACCGTCCGTGCACGCCTCTACAAGAGATCTACACACACACACGCAATGTCATAAAGCAAAAACACCAAGTTTCAATTGACGAAAAAAACATGTTATTTTTATTCTATTTTGACCTCATAATCTGTCATTAATTGAGAATTGAACATGTGCTTATATGAACTTTTTTACTCAGAATAATCGATACTATAACCTCCCAGAATATTTGCAATTCTTCCTGAATCAGCCTGTATGTAGTACATAAGTATAAAAACGAATATGTGAATATAGTACTAACGTTTTCTCTGAGTGCGAGGAGCGTGGATTATCGGTGCGCATGCGTGTCAAGGCAGCGGCCGCCTCGTCCAATGCACACGATACACTTGATGTAAGTCTTCTCAACACCTCAGGATCTGCAAGATGTTTACCATCCTTTGTAGCTAATTGACTGATACCTTCGCATAACAGATACAATACAGCGATATACATACAGTATGTTTCAAAGAGACGAGACGGAGACACATATTCACAAACAACAACACATGTGTATTGTTTAACATGTACCGAGTATGCATGTTTGCAATTATTCGAGGATTCTCTTCACCTTGAAACATGACTATATAGTATATATTAATATGTATATTCAAACGCATAATTGTTAAATCAGACATACATAGTATATATATATAATGTACACATTGTATGTACATTTACAAAATTATACAATCGACAATACTGTATCAATCATGCAGTAAATGAATTACGTACTTAGCTATATTATAGACATATAATAATAACAAGCATGGCAAAAGTACGACACCCAAAATATATATGGTGACATGACAAAACCATTATACTTGGACTTCAGAGTATGAACTCCAAATACATATATTAGTGTAGTAGCTTTGTTATAAGTGAAAATGTCACACATATTATGTATATCGGTAATGAGAGTAAGTGGCGAAGTAGAGATTAGTAAAGCAATACAAACCATTACCTGCTGCATGAAGCAACGCTTCCAACCGAGCCTGAGTTTCGGGGTCAACTGATCTATCTGCTTCTTCGGGACTCAACAGAAATTTAGACTTTTCAAGACGTGGATCCTCATCCAGTTCCGTACGGTCAATGATAAATGACTCCACCTATATTCAAAAATCCTCTAATTTACCAATATCTACATAATTATATATA
>JAGJTL010000111.1:5327655-5343283 GCA_022063505.1 Calosoma granatense | reverse complement strand
AGCTGTCAAGTATGAACTGAAATGTAAACAAAATTGTACTAACACCAGTCTTATTTCGAGATTTTAGTGTTATAGACTGTTCAAAATGGCAGTTCATATTAGTACGGGTGAAAAGCTTTTGTCTATTATTGATGACATAGAATTAATTGCAAAGTATGGTTAATGGACTAGGAGGTAACATAGAATAATTGCATTGATATGATTTTGGTGATGTTTCAGAGAACTTATAGAAAACACCATAGCACCGAAACATCAGAAGCTATCGGGTCCGGAATATACCCAGCTCACAGAATTACTTGTAGCGAAGGACAATGAACTGAAAGAAACATTGAAGCTGGCTACCGAGCAAGCACAAATAGATCAGAAGATGAATGTGTTAAAGGCAGAAGTGGAACGCCAAGATCAAGATATCGGCCAGCTACAGCGGCAACTTAAGGAGGCAGAACAAATTCTCTCCACAGCTATTTACCAGGCGAAACAGAAGCTGGCCTCTATATCACGGGCCAACAAGCGCCCCGTGTCTTCAGAAGAACTAATCAAGTTCGCACATCGTATCAGTGCTTCGAATGCGGTGTGTGCACCTCTCACCTGGCAACAGGGCGATCCTAGGCGACCATATCCCACGGATATAGAAATGCGCCTGGGTTTCCTGGGACGGCTAAGCGAGTTACCGGCGAATGGACACTTGTTACAGCAGCAGAACAGTCTGTCAGACCTGCACAGAATGGGACACCCGCCTGGTGGTAATGCTGCTACAGTTATTATATGTTACGTTAATTATGTATTATTTACATTCACATTGTGTAGAAATTCCTGCGTCGCAGCAGAATCAGTTCGCGTGGCATCCGTCAGGTGAAATACACATGACAGTTGGCGGACAGGGCAGCGTTCCCATGGACACGCGCAACCATAAACAAGAGAATGAGGATGTGGAGGTCATGTCCACAGACTCTAGCAGCAGTTCTAGCAGTGATTCTCAATGAATGCAGATTCAAACAGGATGATATGAAGTTATTGAAGTATTTATTTATTTGTCTGTAAGCTCTACAACAAATATACTGTAACAGATATGTAAATTACTATTATATGTTAACTGTCTCGCACACTGAAGCATATTTAGGTACTACAAAAATAAACAGTTTTATATTCTGAACTAAGTCAAATAATTATTAGTAGTAAGTAGTATTATTTCTGTGACTATTGTTTCGGTACAGTCACTTCAGTTAATAAGAATGACTGTAGCGAAACTCGAGTAACACATAAATGAAGTTGATACGATGTCATATACATTTAGAGTGTCATACTGCAACGCCAGTTGATCATGGGGCTCAATACAGATGAACGGGCAGTGCAGTAGATAATTTGGTAGTTTGTATTGGGATAATATATGTACACGTCATTATTTATATTATATACACAATTACATTCATACATACAGTTTAGTTGCTGGTTGGGACACAGAACATAGGTTCGCCGCACTAATTATGATTTATGTACAATACAATAATTATCTATAATAGACGAGTGAGTTTGTGAGTAATACGGGTGTGGTAAGAAAAAGATTTGTACAACGAATGTTACGCTAGATGCACCCTACCGGTAGCTAATTGTAGACTAATTATTGTCCTTTACTTTATTATTGACTTACGGTGCGCGCTTACTTCGTTCACGCTTATTAATCCTTACAGTAATATCGCCGTTAGCTTTTTATACATATGAACATTGATTATTAAGTAGGTAATGTATGTACAAAGTATATGTACCTGTGTGTGTGTGTGTGTATAATGTGATTATGTCATGTGCAAGTCTCCCTTCAGGATGCGCGTGAATGTCTTTTTAAACTGTTGGTTAGCGAGCGCATAGCAGAACGGGTTCATGGGGCTGTTAGCGTAACACAGGAAGTACGAGAACATGTACAAGTATTCGTTGGTACAGGGTGGTTCGGAACAAAACCCTTCCACCAGTGCCAGCACGTGATACGGTGTCCAGCAGATTACGAACGCTCCCAGGATGAATGATATTGTGCGAAACGCTTTTCTCGCACGGTTCTCTGATTTAGATTTCTGTCTGCCGAACACACCTTCTCTCTTGTTCTTCTTGCCGCGTAATCGCTTGCCGATGTTCTTCACGAATCGCTTCTTGTCGTCGGTACATTTGTTCGGCTCCTTGCAGCCGGCCTGTTTGTGAGTGCTGCTGGTGCGCCGGTGTTCGTTGACAATGGTTGTGGCAGCCATGATTGCGACGGCGTGGCCAGTCTGGCACAGAGCTGACACGTCGCACGGCGGTGTACTGGGAGTCGTTATCCGATTGGCTACCTCATTCACGGTCGGGTTGGAGTTGTTGATGACGGATGTTTGTAGGGAGTCGCCTGTTTTGAGCGTGACCTCTGTGTGCACTTTGACGATGGACGTGGTGATGGAGCTTGTCTGCAGCAAGGAATCATTGGTGATGGGTACAGAGACACTCGTGCTCACATGTACGGGCGACGGGTTACGGGTGACCATGCTCAATGAGGAGGGTGGACTCTCGCAGGTCGGAGAGGGTACAGTGACAGAGCTTTCGTCCATGTAACGTAAGTCTGCACCGTCCAGTCCTACAAGCACATCGTACATGGGCGCTACAGATGCTGGATCGACGCGCAAGCTCTGTGGTCGTTGCTTGTGGCAACCCGTGTGGACTGGCTTTGGTGAAGGTACAGTCATGGTGGCACTATAGGTTTGAGATTCGGAAAGTGTGGGGGTGGACACAACACTACAAGATTCGGGTTGACAGGTAATAATGCTACCGGGACTACTGGTGGATTCCAACACTGGTTGTATGGTTTTGTCACATACCGGAGAATCGGAAGTATAGTCCGTGTCCAGTTGTCCCTGTTCCAGAATTTTCGGTAGATTTGTTTCAGCACCGCCGGGACTGGTGACAAAGATCTGTTTGGTGGCAGAGACTCCACCGTTGATGCGATTGTTGTTGCTCGCCAGTACCACCTGCATGACCCCTGTCTGAGCAACGAAGCCGACTATCGATGATTTCTTCTTATTGGAAACGGGTGGCTGACTAGTACTCTCTTCATCTGACTCGAACGCTGGGCTGCTCGACCGTTCAGATTTTTCTCCTTCGTGCGTTATTGGTTGGCCCATTCCTTTTTTGTCCAGAAAATTGGAATTATCAGCGGGCGTGCCAGTTGTGGTGGTCGTATTGCTATATTTATTAGACGACAGTTTCTGACTGGAAGATGAATCTCCGGAGCCTGGAGCTGCTGTTGGTTCTTTCACTGCCAATATCTGCCCAGCTGTCGTTTGACTGTGCGTTGCTATAGATGGTAAGACTGACTTTGGTTTGTCCTGACTTAGCAGAGTGCTCTGAGTTTTGGAAATTCCAATTCCCGCCGCTCTACCGGCCATCCCGGACATGGCTCCAGCACTTAGAGCTACCATGGACTGCATTTTTCTCTGTTTTGCTTCACTCTTCTTTTGCATATCGTAAGCAGTTTTGTAAATGCCTCCGTACAGAACAAATAGTACAACTAAAGTTGTCCAGTAGTAGCCAATGATTAGTGCAGTGTTGAACACGGGATCTTTCAGAAATTGTACCGCACATTGTCCAGGAAGTAGATCCCGGTATCCGACGAAATGTTCCCAGCCGAAAATACTTATAAAGAACAGAAGTGCTGGTATTATCCAAGTAATGGTCACCATCCATATTACCCGATTTTTCGTCCGCCAACTTCGATATTTGGCGGCGATTTTCACTGAACAAAATCGATCTATGGTAATGAGCAGAACGGTGTATTGTGATACAAGACAGACCGTATAGTCCACGGAAAGCCACAGATCACATAACAGTGGACCCAGATCCCAATATCCCATGAGGACATATGCTGTGTAGAAAGGCATTGACACCGTTCCTGTAACACAATTCAATCATATCACACATATCTTAAATGATAAATGCCACATATAAACGTACCGATTAACATATCTGTTGCTGCTAGTGATGCTATAAAATAATTACTAGGCTGTCGAATACTTCTGTCAACTATAAATGCTAGTAACACCAGAATGTTTCCTCCTACGGTGAGTATTATGAGCAGACCTAGACTAATGGCTATGAGGATGGTTTGCCATAGTTCGAAAGGTGGTAGCACAGGAGCGAGGCCTAGTTCATCTTGATCAGAGCTGGAACTGTTTTGGAATACAAACGCACTGTTATTGTTCGCTTCAGATGTGATATCAGTGTACGATCCTGTGTTGTTGTTCCACAAGGACAGGTGATGTAACAAAGTAGAAGTGTTGTAAAATTGTTGACAATCCTTTACTCGCGAATAAACCGTCTTACAAAGTCGCTCATGTTCCTTTTTCTGTTTCCTATAAATAAAGAAGCATTATATATTACATATTTTTAAGAATACACAATTTTAAGATTCTATAATTATTCACGACATATAAGAAGGCTATCTGTCTCTGGTTGCAAAAGATTTATTTACTGAAACAGTCTATTGAATATAATTCTAGCCGTGACACTGAAATAGTAGCAATGAAACTAGAGATACGGATGAATTTGTTGAAAATTGTAAAGCTGTTCGGTCAGGTGAACAGTTACAATGGGGCCGTCCATATATCGCCTGTTTACACGAGACCCACATAACACAGGTGCGCGTGGGTATGCTGAATGTGGGGGCATTGTGCAATGGATACTGTACAGTAACAGGATTGTGAATAAAACATACACTGATTACACACATGTACTTCTTTCAATTCTCTCACACTGAATGACAGATCGCTTCAGTTTGTGCAAACAATGTGTAAAGTAGTTATGAATATCGCTAGTGAAATTCATTGTGTTCAACGGGAAACAATGTAGTGTATTGTGAATGACATGCAAATACATATTATGCTATTCGCGGACGTACAATTGCTAATAACCGTATATTACAAAGATATCGAATTCAACTGTCAGAAACTGTTTGAACATGCAAGAGATAAAACGTAGCTAATGAAAGCTATTATTGTATGCTCTAAAAAACTTGTATGTACATAGATATATGTACATGTGTATGTATGTTAGTCGTTTACCTTTCGTTCGATAATACATTTGTCAAAGATTTTTATTGTAGTAGTTGTTACTGCGATCTGATAGTTTTTAAGAAAGAAAAAGGATTTTTTGTAATATTAGCCGCTGGTTTTTTGTTGTGGTAGATTTGTGTCTGATAATAAATTGGCTTGGTATAAATGAAATGCAGACAGAAGTTTGCAACAATAGAAAAGTGGAACCGGACTTTATATTGACGAGTAGCTCGGGGGACGCATCACGGCTGTTGTATGTGGAGAATTCACGTAGCAGGGTTGAATTTATTGATAAGATTATGGTTGCCTCTGCATCCTTCCGTACCGAACGTCGTACTTTTCGGAAAGCTATCTCCCCAATAGTCGGAAGCCACACACACACACAGTGTCGCAGCCGTAGAATTTTACTATAAATCTGAGAAATACTACGTATATATTTCATTTATATTTGTCGTTACATGTAATATGAAATGTCTATTTATTATCAAATGTAAATTTTAGCGAGTTACTATTGATTTCTGTTTGTTTTCGATTTGATCAGTCTCCCCGGCGATCGTATTAACGTAACGATGTTTTCGCTGGATATTTTGAAGAAAGTGGTGTGTGTCTGGGAAAAGCTGTTCACGCGACGCTAACCCTGTTCCTAGCCTTAATGAAGCGTCGCAGCGTATCCACCAGGCCATGTAATGAGGCTGTGATGGCTATATACCTGCGGCGCGGCCGCTACTTGTCCTACCTCATGCACACATGTATATTAACCTCTTACATCCGAAACTAAATCAATCTGACACATACACTTCCCACGACTAAAACATTATAAAACATACTCTTTACGTGAAACACAATCGATGGCTTGCAAAATAATTTTTCGTTTTTTTTTATGGTTCACTTTTTAGTTTGATGAACATACGTACATCCCGAAATATGTTTCAATAGAATATGTTTACTATTTACATTGCACTGAAAACATATTTTCAAAAGTGTCACTTATGGAAACGTTTATGACGAATATTTGAAAATTCCGTCTGGTCTGGTAAATATGTTTTCGACTATTTTATTTTGGTTTGGATGACGTAGCCATGGAGATATTTCGCCGGAGGCTCGCTGTATTACATGTATAATGCGAAACGAGGGTGACACAGCAGAACTGGTTGATCTCGGAGAGTGTTGTTACCAAAATGAGAAGATATTTTCATCACGTACAATTATATTTCAACATCTAGTATGTATTTCCAAATAGATGGAAACCGGTAAATTCAGACGCGCTATTGCAGTGAATATTCGCATTCGATTTTTGAACATTACAGCATCCATTGCGGTATTAACGTTAATCTTTAAAACCACTAGTAATAGATGCAGTCGCCTGTTATGCAGTAAAAACAAATAGATGTGTGATGACGGATACATTTCGGCTTATCGGCTTAACAAATGCTTTTATCTACATCTACATAGATATGTATATCCGACATTTCCATAAAATGTTGCTATTTTCATGTCTGTATAATGCGTACAGTTGCCATGCGTCAAATGAAATGAAAAGAGACATACATGTACATGTTTGGTGACAGTGCCAGTTATTACAGTCTGCTGTTAACAATATCACTCACTGCTTGACAGTTTATTGACGGAGCAGAATTAATTCTCTGTCCAAACTTAAATAATATGCTGTTCATATATGATAATTGTATTTTTCGTATAAAGTTTCATTTGATTTGATCTATTATGTCAGACATCTATGCCCGTGGCTCATTGACGTATGTATGAACTGAAACATGTGCCAGTTAAACATTTCACAGCACTAATTAATATTTGATGCAAGTGTATAAGAAAGTCGTGTGGGAGATCACACCAGATTTTTCTTTTATGGTCCTGTAATTTGTGTAAATGTTACTTTTCAAAAACTAAAATTTCAATGAACGTTAATTCAGAGGTAATGTTTATTCAATGATTATTCCACAAATTCCTGCGTACGTTTGATTGTTTAATTCATATACACATCCTGTCTGAATTATTCCATCGCAAACTGAAATTAAATGAACGATATATCAACAGAGGTAAGAGAGATACAAAAGCACTGTACATTTTCTTATTCACCTTAAGAACAAAAACATAAATAAAACAAGTTACTAATTATTGTATTCATATTTCTGCAGATCTATAAAAGACACTCTAGCCACATTTAAATCCGCTTAACTAATATTGCAGAAGTTTCATAAGTTTTCATAATGATCCTTCAAACATTTAATCAGGTAAAAACTAGTTATGTATTCCAGTGCCGCCGCATTCTGGCAATGTATAAACTTAGTTAAAAGTAGGGGGTGGAACTGAAACGAAAACGAAATATCGTAATTAACTGAAACCAGACACGAAATAGAAATGTTTCGTTGAAGAATGGAATAGAAATAAATAATGTTTTCCACAAAAAATATTGATATTATTTAAATTCTAAAGCGCATGTTTCAAACAAAATAAACTATGTAATTTAAACTATATGTTGAATAAAATATACATATGTTTCAAACTGAAACTATTTTGTTTATGGCAAGTTTCGGTGAGACGGTTCAGGTAGCTGCGGATTAGATAAGATGGGTTTGGTGGATTTGTTTGACAGTAAGTAGAATATAAAATGGTATAGATTCATTTGAGCACATATAACTTGCATGTAGAACATGTCGTATGTTCAAGCTGTATCCTGCATTGGTATAATGTACAGCAGTGAGATGTGTAAGGTACTAAATATAGATATAGAGAATAATGGCGAGTGTAGATAGAAATGTGGCTTGTATTATCATTACCGAGGAGGAAACATTGTGTTGGCATGCTGCTCAATGTGTTACGGCTTGTACACTGCCATCCTCTTCCATTGTTTCATGCATTGCACTTTCTACCTCCAAGAGAACAAACTGTTATTTACACATTCATATTCCTTCTACTTGAATATTCATGTGTATTTATTTTCCATTAATTAGAATTATCTAAATACTTTCAGTTCAACGATTAATATTCGTACTTGTTTTACAAAAAACAAATTATATCCTTTTTGTCATCATTACTGGAAGTAATATATTATTAACCAATTAATGGCTACATGATAATTGGAGGTACTTGAAAAAATACTAAATATTTGCATTTCTTCAAATTATACAGCTCTTGTGGTTAATGGGAAACTTGCATGTCGATAATACTAGACTGGCGGTGCCTCATAAAACTGCATTCAGGTATAATGTGTCAAGGTTGAAATTGTTGAATGTTTCAACAATTTATTTACTATTCAAATATGCCTACACGTTAATTAAACAGGCGACGATATATTGAATATTTAGAATATCTCAGTGAAGCACGTATTTTCCATTAGAAATAGAGAGTTACTTTTAATGAGTGCATGTTTTATTAAGTTAATAATATATATTTGTATTTCTGTGTTGTATAAAATGCTAGAGCCACTTAAATAATACGAAAGTTGTGTGTGGTAGATATGTGTATGTGTATATTGTGGTATGAAATGTTGGTTTCACGGAGTAACACATGCAATAACCATTTCAAGACACAGAGAATCAATAACAGTGCCACGTGAAATGCACGAGGCATTCTACATTTGCCTAGAATTGAGTTCGTGACGGGATGGAAAATCTCGCGAATTCAATAAAAACCAACATCGCTAACCAACAACTGAGGATACACGATGTTCTTGTCAAGAGGCGCAGGGATGTTAGTGAAACGGTACAAGAATGGTATTGGCATGGCCACGAGGAGAGAGCGTGGGGTGAACGGAAGGGTCAAGTGAAGACTTTTGGAAGAAATATGAATGATCACCGGCTGACACCGGCATCAAACGTAAATGCGACCGCATCAATTATGTTCGTTTACTTTTTCAAATGATCTACTATAACTACTACATAGTAGATAGTACATACTAATGTTCCCTTGAAATATGAAACCACAATTTGACAATCATATTTTGGGGTGTATTTTCATTGGACGTAAATAAGTTCAATAAATGATTTTATCAACTGAAATTTCTTTAAATTACAAAACCAGCTTCGTTTTTTCGTAACAAAAAAGTGCACAGAAATCTGAAGTTAATGTTGAAACTTTTTGTATAATGTTACTGATAGAGAAATGAATACTAATCTGATTATAATCTTGTTGACTGCATGCTATTTGAACGGATCCTACATTATTAAGAAAAATTTGAAGACTTTTGATTCAAATGATACAGACATAATGTTTATAAACTTTCATCTGGTACAAGTTGGACTTCTGATGTATAAATCATATCGATTTTCTATTCTATTTTTAAATTCCATCAACGCTTTAATAACGGCTGTTATATAAATGTAAATTACAGGCATTACAGCTAATGAACTAGACATTTTGATGAAAAATTAACAGCTTTTTCTCATTCTCATTTCGTCGCGGCAGCTGTGTTCACAAATATATGCATGCAGTTGTCTGAATGGGCCCAGTTATATTTACTAAATGCACAACAAGAATATTTTCCTTAGATTATTATATATATAGATATATGTACGTATTTGTGAAATAATAGTTGTTACTATTATTTCTCGTTACAGTTGGTTTCAACCAAATATTATGTATATGCAACGAGTTAATAAAAATGTCAATGTGTACTCACCAATGTGACAGGAAATCCTGGCTGATGGTGAAAATAGGTGTCGTGGTTCGATTGACGAAATCACTAGCGTTCAAGTTAGACGGCTCCGTTGAATTATCCATCATGAGCGATTCTTCTCAACTCGCTGGCGTCATCTTCAAAATATGATCATATTTCTAGTTACGTTTTTGTATCATACAGAACACCGTCAGTTCATGAGCGTCTATATATTATCTGAAAATGTTAACACAATGATGAAGTGAACATGAATATCATAGAGATTGATGGCAATTATCTTTCTAATGGGGAAAGATTGTTGGCCTGCTTGTAATTAAAGGGGAACAAGTTTTAATCACAGGTATCTCTGTCTGTCACCAGTCTCTGTTTGACGCTGTAACGATTTTATTACAACTACTATGCAATAAAGCTCATCACGATGAAATTTGTGGTTGTATATTATTATATAGAAATCAGTCAGTAGTACTGGTAGTTATCGAAGGTAATTTCAATATTATTTGTTAACATTTCTCATACGTTCATCTCAAGAAATTACATGTTTATCAATTTTGTTTGAAATATAACTATGTACTTATAACCAATAAAAAATAACTATTCCTTTCGGTAGGTAATTTCGTGTATAATTTCAACATTTTTTGGAAAATGTCTTTTTCTCTGTTCTAGAGCAAAACTATACAGAATACGAATGGCTGTGTTGATGTTAGGAGTTTCATATTTTCAAACCAGCCATATACGTACATGACTCAATAATGCATACATGAAAGAGCTTCTACTCGTGCTCAGTTTCCGGTCAGTGGCTAGACCTTCAAATAATTTCTGGATTGATTAATCGGTTTTATCAGCAAACCTAGCCTAATAATATACGAAGCACATACTTTCACCCGGCTGTCTTTGACATCATATCACTTGATCATCATACAATTAACAATAATCAAAACATATGTCCATATGTATTGTAAATGAATATTTTGTTTCAGAGGTACACAAAACTATAAACATTTAAGGGAATTTTTCACAAGACTTGCTTGCACATAAAATTGTTCATTCTTGTGCTAGCATGGAAATGTGTTAAATGTCAGTCGACCAGTGTCACACACACACAGCACAGAATAAAACCAATGAAAATACAAACATAACGAAACCATTGTGCTACCTGTAAATTTATTACATTGTGAATATTGCAGGACTAACAAAACTTGGAAACTTATTTTTTGAACAACTCGGGCGTAACTCAGAAAAACTGATAACAAACCATGGGCCGTATTACTGAGTTATTTGAAGTTTGTGCTTTTAATTTGTTTGAATATTATATGAAGCGGAGATTCGAGTATTTTATATACAAAATTAAAGTAATAAATATGGAAAAATGCTTAACAAACTCGTGTACCCTACAAGTCAATATAGATAGATATAAATGCTGTAAGCATAATTTAATGTTATGCGAAATAATATCAATTGTTTATCGATATGAAGCCGGCTCTGGTTACAGCAGTTTATTTGGGGCTTTGGGGGGTATGTAAGTCATTAACAGGCAATATCGCATGACTAAACATCACGCACTGAGCGACATGCTATCTGATTCGAATAGAAATACACGATCTACATAAAGTTGGTGATTTAAAAAAGCTTTATTAGTCACGGAATATTTATACATATATTGTTCAATGTGAAACATGACTTGTATGAGTATACAAGATTACTGCCAAACCTGTATACAATCATTCAAGTGTCTAGAGTTTTATATAATAATTGTTTACTCATCTAATTTCTAACACTAGATATTTGTTTCCGTGAAGTTGATTTGTGAATATTCTATATGATGTATAGTATGTACAGCATACAGAAATGAATGTTATTTCTGGATAGAACGAGTACGTGTAATAAATACTTATTTTACAAAACGTAGTGGGCTTATGTCTACGGCTCTAAAGGAAAGGAACCGATTTATATTACGGTCCCTACACAATTTCAATGGGAACTGTGTTCCGCGTTGAAACTGGCAGATACGCTACCGAATGATATGTGAAACGCGAACTAAAATTTACCTGTGTTTGACACACGCAGCTATAATACAAAATGCACAACATTGACATTTTCATTAAAGTTCAATTACAGATTTGACAGTTTTTGTCTTGTAGTGTCACAGGTACTGTAATAATGATTTTACTGCGTTTTTAGTATACGAATTTTAGATATTTGTATTTAAAATATACAGAATTTTAATTTTTTTTCCTAAATACTATTTATTTGTATATTATGCTGTAATAATATTTATTACCTGCTGTTGTGTGGTGTTGGTACTCGCAGTGGAATGGATAATTTTAAATAAAAAATAATAAAACAAGATGTACTTTCGGAATTCAGAATTATGAGCAGGCTGCAGAAATCTGTCAAAATAGAGAATGAATTGGAATTAGTATTTTTTAAAAAATAGAAAACATGTACGTATAATATTAATTAGTACAGACGATGTATGTATTTGTGGCAATTGCAATCATTAAACTAATAAACACCAGTAAAGCAGGGTTACCGGCGGCGTCGTAACCGAATTGGTTATTTCCGGTAATGGCGTCTATGTTGGTTGTGGTTTCCCGCTTCGGTTTCCTGCGCAAGCGTCAAACACGATTAGTAGATTGTACCGGAAATTAAACGGCAACGTCTTTACAGAACTTCGCTTGCTTTCAACCTTTTACAAATTGAATCTTACACTATTATATCCTGTACAATTTTCTTATGCATCATATATTACTTTTCAATATTGAACGCCGCGCCGTCAGTATTGCAAGTCTAAATAAGCAATTCAATAAATATCATAATTTATATCAATATATATGAACAGATCACCATTTGTGTAAAATGTAGGTAGTTTTCGTTGAGAGATTTATGAAAACAGAAACAGTGAAAAAAATTTCAACCGAATATTCCTTTAGCGTGTTCAACGATTGACATCAGAATTTGACGTGGGGAATTGTAGGTGAAGGACAAAGTGGAAGGGTGTTGTAATGAGCAAATCTTGGCGTAACCGACACGCCACACTAGAATTGAACCACCTAATAAACACGGTAACTGGCGGGGACCTTCACCCGATGCCCTAAAAGTCACCTGTAAATGTTATCGGTACGGAAATATTGGCTGTTTCTGCAACCAACATATTTCTGTTACACGCGAAATTGAAACAAATTACTGAGTATCTCAGTACATATTTTATTCAAATTAATATTTGTACACCGGTTCCGTACTATCGTCGTACCCGAATATTTTCATATATACAGGGTTCTAAAGCAGATACATTCATGGATATTTTGGGATATTATTCTTTTCAGATGTTATGGGTCATGAGACGAGAAGTTACAGGGAAAATGTAATATTAAAAATGTAGACTATTCCAATAACCTGCCGTCGTGCAGAAGTTTATCCTATTGTGTTTCTAAAATGTAAGCTATTTTGGCATATTCTTCGCAGACATCTGATGTTGTTTATAAAAGAGATTCACAGGGAACTCTGGAATATGTACATAGAAGTTAAATATTAGTCTTATCATAATAATTTTTGTTGTTGAATTCAGAGAGAGAGAGAGAGAGAGAGAGAATAAGTTGTGCCACCAAAGTTGTTGGCTAAAGTTGAACAAAGAGCATGTAAATATACGCGAATGCACGCATCCCTAGAAGTTAGTTATTTGTTTTAATTTCTCATACTCATTTTAGTCAAATTTAATCACGCTGTTCTATACTGAATGTAGGTGGGAATTCTAAACTATTTAGTGTACATGTACATATTAGAATATTATTAATGTGTGATGTATGCAGGTGAATGACAACATCTAGTGTTCACTGTGGACCAGGAACGTTTGTGGCTTAATGAAATTATATTGCAGACATGATGTAATGGCTAGTGTAAACTTGTCACATGCGAGATAACGTGTTTCCCAGATTCTGTGTCCCTACATTGATGCTTATCTACTTTGAAACAAACTAGTCAATCTACTACAACACAATGCATTGTGGGTAGCTATCAGAGGATGCTAATGCAGAGTCCCTTAACACGCACACACTCACACACACACACACACACACACACACACCACGTAACCACTCGTTGTACTAATACCCCCATAATATTAGCGTTGCAAGGCTGGCGATTAGTTTCCAATATTTGTGTTTGAAGAATTGCGTGCATACTCATAGATATTAATGTTATCACAAGGATAATTATTGATATTATCTTTTGAAGTATACTTACTATGAGTTCTTTATAATCTCGCAGTACTTATCATAAGAAAATGTACTTGAGAATTAAGGTCTGAGAAATTATATCGAGATACATTGTTCAAGTAACATTGAGTTTGTAAATTTGTGTAATATTTTTAAGATACGACAAACTGTATAATATGACATTTTCAAGTTTCATTTACTATTCGTTGTATAAACAGATAAAGATTTTTTACTTTTAAATGTTCAACAGACAAAGTTATCTATAAACAAATAACTTGTTGTGTTGTGTCTTTGTTAATAAAGTTTCAATATGTGATAAATTACTTGATGCACTGAAGACAATTCAAATGGTTTCAAGATTAAGTGTACCGATATTTTATCTGATTTCTTCTGGAAATTTTAGATTAAATTTATTGTTTCTAATGACTACGTGATATGAAATCCAATGTCATTTTCAGTGGAGTGTTAAAACGTAAAATTATTCACAATATTGTCTCGAATATTCAGTACTGATACTGAATTTTAAATTCAAATCAAAGAGTTACACAAGTTTTTTGAAAGTAGTTTTTAGATCATTTGTATCAAGAAGAAACAATTATTTGAATACAGTCATATTAACCAATCATTTAAAAATTTGTAAACAGGAATATAATTATGAATCGAGCTACAACTATATTTAGTTTGTATGAAACTAGTACACTCACCTATTTGGTTCTGTTACGATGCTGTTGTAAATAAATCACTGAATATTAATGCTAATAAATGTGAACACTCATAGAAATAAATAAAACAAATTCATGTAATTAATCATAATAGAAATATTAATTCAGTATCTATTTGTTGAGTGAATGTTTGAAAAATGTTCACGTGTAGATGAATAGTAAATGATAATAATATAAATAAGTTATGATTGATGCATATATGCATATATGTAGAATTATCTGACATGGAAGTGACACCGCCAGACAGCAAACGTCGAATGGGAATTAGTGTTGGGGGTGATCGAGTACGCGTCCCGCCAACTTGGGGGCGCACGCGCCTACAACCCCCGTGTTGTTGATACTGTAGACACATACAGGTGGTTTCATCCACTAACTGTTATCCTTCTTTAAACCAAGTACTGAAATCACCAGTTATACTCGGATGTTTTAAATATAATTCACACTGATTCTACAACAGACAGACTTAGAAATCTATCTTATACTCCTATGCACTTACGTATATAGGCTGCAGTAACAAACATTCTGTGGAATAATACTCGTATTGTTAGAAAAATAATTCAAATATTGTGGTCGAAAGTTTGTTATGTCTAGAGAATACCTGTACAGAGTAAATACACATTAACTGTCATACTGTCTTCTTGTTCTTCTTGCCAAAGTAGATGCAGTGATGTTTTCTGATGTAGTCTACCTGTTTCTCTGACTGTCAAATATCACATAAATCACTTGTTGATTAATTTTAAATAAACGCGAGGATGAATGCGGCCATATTTGCATGAATTGACACGTGCGCGTCAGATGATCTGATCCAATTTTCATCGTAATGAGATTTTCACTTCATCGGGATGGTTGCAGTGCAATTAATTTTTTTTACGCTCCACTCAATCCACTGTATTTGGATCTGATGTTTATTTTTATTATTATCGTGTTCTTGTAATACTAAATATATCAATACAGATTAATTTATGATTGTTATTATTTATGAAATTTGTAAAATAAATA
>JAGJTL010000111.1:5285885-5307574 GCA_022063505.1 Calosoma granatense | reverse complement strand
CATCATGTTTCTTACCTTTATGCTCTGCAGTTTGTGCAAATATTAGAAAAATAATAATATCTTCCCTGCGATCAATGAGAATATTTAACAAGAACATCAGTAAAAATAAATAATTTATTATAGACCATATTCCAGGGGTACGGTGACTACTACCGTTCCTATAGCCTGTAGACACCCGTTCCTATAGCCTGTGAATCATTCATTTCATAACTATTCGATTCCAGACATTCACAGTACAATGTTAGTGTGATGGTAATGTTCCATGAATATGGAGATATGTGTTGGCTGAGCTTGATTCGTATCCTAGCAGTATGTTAAATTCGATTATTAACGCTTCACTAGTACAATGGTCGAGGTGATTGAGTCGGGGAGTGTAAACCTGTTGACTGTAATCAAGATGAATCATGAATGGTTTTTGTTATATATTCAACTATATCCAATTTCTAATCATGTATCTGTCTAAGATGTGTATATTATAGTATGTTTCAGAATAATTGCGTGAATGCAATTACAGGGGTTAAAGTACTGGGCCGTATTTACAGTTTTTCACTTTTCAATATTCAAAATTTTTGTTGTAAATATACCGCTAATCGCTACCTTTTTTCCTAAAATTTTGAAAATATCACCCTAATTTATAAATAGTAAAACATCCCGTTGTGATGGTTTGTTCACTCATTACGGAACCAGGTCAATGTGCAATTATTTTGAAACATACTATACCTGCTACTGGCATTTTCTATGGTTTCCAAAATCCCGACGGGGAGGAACATTCAGGGATATAATAAAAGAGCCGCTTTATGTTGCAGGCAATTTCACAGGGCTGTGTGGTATATTTATGGGATCAGAATAATGGAAATATTATATTTTTTAACTATTCGGTTCGCACTGACAATATAATGAAACGTGTATAATTCGTAAAATAGACCAGTGAAGCAATATATGACAGAATTATCATAAATCCTGGTAAAATTTATTGGTAAACAAGTACATATACATGTGTGTATGTACATCACGGATTTATATATCTTATAAGAATAAATACCTACACTTAAATGCTATTTGTGCTTGAACATATCACATATTTATATAAAGTGTACATTAGAAAAGACATTTATAAAATGTTGGTTTATATAAATATAGAGTAACCACCATGTGTAGAATTATATTGTCTTGGTTTTATGTATGGTTCTGTTACAAGGAATTGTGTATAAATATTATATAGTATCCCCCGCTACAATTAGTGAGCTCGCATCTTGTACATCTAACAACTGAAAATATAAACTATCTTAACAAATAACATATTGTTCGATTGTAATTTCCCTTGCAATACAATAATTCATATTGTATCGTTGATCTAAATGAACGGACTCGCATTACTAATATGTAATAATCATATAATAAATAACAGGGGTGCACAATATCGAACACTGTAACACGTGCATCACACCATTAAATAAATAGGTATTTATTAAATAATATTTATAATCAACTTATACTCTGAACAACAACCAGCAGCATGCCGTTAACGAAAATGTAATTTTATAAATGAAAAGTATTAAGTAACAGTCTTTTCAGTTTTTTGGCACCAACGTTTATGTATATAACTTGTAGTTAGGATAATAATAATAGTAGCAGAATGAGCAAATCATGGACGTTTTATGACATTTTATTCTTCTTTCCTAAAATCCGCATGAGTTCCTTAGACATAAAGTATGGCTTCTCCGCAGAACCATCGTTTCTCTCGCAGTCCTCCACTACGTAAATACATATAGATAAATGCTTGAATAAATATCAGAGTTATACACAATTACACTTACGGAAACACAAGAACAGCGTATCTACGGCCATTGAGTAGACACCAAAGAACACACTACTTATTAAATAAGTGCCAATGGCAATGCTAATTACTGGTACCAGCACATAGTGCAACTCCTTCGTGTCGACCATATTGAAATCTGCATTTGTGAATGCTGTATAAGCAACCAACGTGACTATGGCAGTGACCAGCAACTTTCCCAGGAAAAATAGCATATCTGTCACCTGTCATATCAACATACATGTAGGAATGTTAGTCGAATTCCAAGAATTTCTAGTACCAAATTACCTTATCCACCACGAATACACGCAAGATATTGCGCATCAACAGATTGAAAGCATCCTTTGCGCTCAAACAAAAGTTTTTCCCATGTATGGCGCACATGATGTAAGCATTCTTGTTGATAAACTTTAAGAATTTCTCCAAACACCAAAAGAAACATTTGCAACAACATACAATGCCGTTTACAAAGGCGTTATCATACTTTCTCAATTTGTGGTCTATATACTCGATTATAATGCGAATCAATCGACATATTGTTATGATTAATGATCCGAATGCTAAAGTTCCCAAATGGTATCTATAATGGAAAGAATTTAGTACGTACGTTCTAATACAGAGTAATATGTACACGAAATACAGGTTATAATACGGGGATGACAGTTGCAGTTACATACCTGAATGTGCGTAATATACTTGTGGTGAGAGTGAAGAATGGTACGTCCGATTTACGGAAAGTCCAGTACCACGTTGCAAATGTAGCCGCCAGTATCATTTCCCCGAGTGCTGACACGAAAAACAGACTCCACAACATACCAATAATATTCACAGCTGTAAAAGATTACAAATAAACACACAATGACACACGAGTGTATTGCATAATAATGAGTGTTGTGCTACCGTGAAATATTTTCACGTGAACTGCTTTCTGAATTTCAGATAAAGAACAAGTCAGGTTAGAACACGAAGCATCCTGTAATATTTTGCTACACTTGTACACAAATTCACTTGGATCACACGTGTCATTATTCTGTAATAGAAAATGTAATCAAATAATTATTAATTTAATAATAATTATAAATGTGGTACCTTGTAACCAGAGCATTCACATGTAGTATCACTACCCTTCACTTGGTACTGCGGGACACCGACAGAGGTCAGGTATAATCCTACAGTGATAGCATACGCAACCAGCAGTATCTGGAGCAACCATGGAACCACTGGGAAAAATAAGGTTGACGTAACGGAACTTACCGCTCTGAAACAGACATTGCACATACATATCTACATGTATCTACTTATACAAATACTGTGCATACAAGGGAACTGTACTTACTTGCTGCCTTCTCTGATCAGTGCAATAGCAATCATAATTCGTTTCCGTAGAAATATTAACACCAATAAGGACACCGCAAGTAATACTGCCGAAACTATGAGCAGTGCTAACCAGACGTTCTTGTGCTGCGTCAAATTCTCTACCGGGATCAATCCTGAATTAGCGTTATTCGACTGTGCAGGATTCTCTAGTAGATGTTTGTACTTTACCGCAGATTGGTAGCAACCTTAAACGTACACGTATAATCATCACAGTGGACTTATATTTACAAGTCTTGTTTTTTTTTTAATTGAATTTAAACCTACCAAATGATAAAAGTGCAATGACTCCTACAATTGAGAACCAAACCATAACAGCAGCAATCCATCTCATTAAGATGATGTAAATCAAACAGAACACGATAGCTGCTGCAAATCCCAACAAGATTTTCCACCAGGATTGTATAAGGTCTTCCGTTATAAGACCAAATATCTGCAATATCATATTTACATAATAATGTAGTACATACATACGAGTATATAAAATATATGGAACAATTCACAGATTCGGTAAAATAATATAAAATTGAGTGACATTGATGAATGACCAGTAAAATGAACAACACCAGCCTTTTAACAGTATATGTATTACTGTTAAATAATTTGTTAAAATGCTAATAAAATAATTATTCAAATATAGAAAAACAAGCTGAATTATTGCACAATTGTATTTGTGTATGTGTGCGTGAATGTGTGTGTGTGTGAATGTAAAAGAAAATGATACATATACACATGGAAACATATCTCAGACTTACCTCTTCTGCACCAGCTAAATATTTTATATTTTGTATTGCCTCTGTTAATTTTCCAACCGTAACATCTTCATTCAAATTTGTATGATTGGGCAGTAAGTTTGGCAAACATCGTTTTTTAACTGCGAATGCACGAAAATATCGTAAAGACTGATTGAAATATGTGTTTACTATAAAATGTGCAGTTTTGTTCGACTATTATACTAACGACATCATTATATTAATAATAATTCATTATTACAATAGAAACATTTATCATTCCTTATGCAATTACTACATATGATATACATGCACAGCCAGTAATTTGCACAAGCTATTTTATTAAGCATTCATCTCTCTCAATCATTATGAATAAGAAGACGCACACTAAAAGCGATTATAAGCGATTATATTATACTAAGCAGGCTGTATTGAAAAAATTCTGTGATCATATCCATTATTACAATACCAGTTCTTACAATGTACTTGTACAAAATACATCATTTATATAGCTCTCCGATGTACGTTTTCTATATAAAATATGTTTGTGAATAATTCTGAGATTTCCTAACAAGAGAATAGAATATAACGTGTATGATCAGCTGTACCAGTTGTATTTGGTGAATCGCTACCCTTATAAGAAATGTATGTATAAAGCTTGCAGTTGATTCCCTGTCTACTTTGTGAAACAGTTCTTCTAATTACTACATAGTTCAGTTCATAGAGCAGTGATATTCCATATTTGAATAATTGCGATAACATATTATCTGGTTTTGTTATGTAGAATGGTTGTATATGGTGGTGGTGGTGGGGTAAGAGCGGTCGGGTGTTACAGTACCTGTTGAATATTCTTGTTTGCAGTGAAGTGCGAGATCGCATTCTGTACGTACAATGACAGCCAAGATAAACCAACTGCCACTCTGTTTTTTAACACACGCGTCTCGTCTGCATCTAAGCCAACATATTTCGCTGGGAAATCCACAAATATACAGCGTTTAAAAACTGCACACCCAAAAACATAATACACACAATGAGACTTACAAACAAAAACACATACCATAAAAAATAAAAGCATGCACATCTAACTTCACTACGAAATCTACTGCCAACATAAAACAAAATACAATAACATTAGGGTTTTTAACTTTAGTTACACATGTGTACTTGCGTTTTAGCAAGATAAAATACATATTATAATTTAGAAGAAATATTAGGCGTACTTCATGAACTGTACGAGACTTACCGGATACGGTCGGTAGATACCATTTGGCACAGACACCTTTATCCATTTTCTGTTTTAATTCATTCTTATCCTTCGGACGATCTCCAGCGCATATTATTTTATCTTTTGTTAAATCAACCTCATTCTCTTTGTAAATATATGTATTCTCTGGACATTTTTCTAAGCAAACCTGTGAGCAGAAAAGTGTATTAAAACAATGGAATGCCTTCAATAAGCCGTCTGTAGTCACACAAATCACCTGCGGAGTCTTGCATCCCGTGAATATCACTTCTGGACCGACGCATTTCATGATATTAATGAAAAATAAATACGGTTTATTTAGAACTTGTGCATCGTGGCCACATCTACGTCCTTCCGAATCACGGGGCACCAACATTAGATCCGCATCGCCTTGTGTAATTGCTAAACGTAACACAGATTGTTATTCATCTAAATATGTAGCTTTATTCAATTATGACAATGTGCTCTCAATCAATATACTAAATAATACTAAATATATTTCCGTAGCTGTTACATGAGTAGGTGGTTAGTTAATTCTATTCATATACCGCGTATTATCCAAGTACGTAGACACAATTATTGATTACTAGACCCGTCAGACTATTTATGTAATGCACAAATGTATTTTATATCTCTATATGTATGTATGTATGACTATACATTACATACCAAATATTCCGATGCCAATCCAACAAATAATGAAGACGATAAACAAGAGCAGACACAGAATATCAGTGCATGATCGTCTGCCTAGGGGTCCATTAAAATCCGGGTCGTACTTGATTGGTGTACCTGTAATTATTGCAGATTATACAACTGAAAAATGATAGTCTACTGCTAGTAGCATTATTGCTACACTGCATCTTCAATTGCTTATTAACTAATTTCCGCGAGAATAATTATATTTAAACTGAACGAACGAATAAAATTATTGAATTCTAAAAAGTCCCAAGAATATAGCGTAAGTTATAGGAAAATATTTATCAGAAATCCCACGCCAAATTACAACATTGCTCATAAAATGCAAGCGATTACAAAAAAACGAATATTCGTATTGAATAATTACGAATGGAAGTAAATATTATATTTATTTGTTATAATACGTTTCATATACAGTGTTGTAGTACGTTATTATATCGTAATATCTGTTATTCTGTGTATAATGTATACCTTGGTTAGAAAACATTATATAATAATGGATTTGTTCATATACTTCATTGTAAATCATATGTAATGAATAATGATAATGATGAAGCTTACTTTGTATATAATCTTCTTCATTTCTAGGCCTACTACGGTATTTGTCAGAGCAACAATTGCCACACATTACACAAATATTTAGTTAAAACTGTGGGCTCTTCAAAAAGAAACTACTCGACAAGATAACGAGACACATTCAACTAACAAATACTTAAATACCCAATGCTGTGACGTCATAACAATTACTTAGCACGCTATAATTACTGTATACTTGTACGTATATTTTCAGTAACAACAATTGCCAAACAATAAGATACTTTGTAAATAAATACTGACTTGTAAGTGTAATAATGGTTTCGTCAATGTGTATATAGGATAGATAAGGCTGATGGCATATGTTCAATGCATTCATTATTGTTGAATGTAAATTGAAGATAATTAGACAAAAGAACTTACCGAATTCACTATCTGGGTGTGGGTGCACAGACCTTGCCATGATGTCACTTGAGTTATTTCACAACAGTTCTGCACAAATCATACCACATTCAACGCATATACCTACACCTATAATCGTGTGTTTCTACACATATTTATATAGAACAAGATCTGAGAGGAAATGAGTCATAGATAAGAGATAATGATTAAATGTAATTAATAAAAATATTATCATAACGTAGGAAAATACGGTGCGTTTGATTAATGTTACTTTAAAGTTTCTTTTACTATAATAGTTCACTGTATAACTGTCAAAATTTACGTTGAAATTGTGGTTTATCGTGAGCGGTTATCGTCATTTCAAGCAGACCGCAAATTTCATTTGAAACTTATCTATTCAGTGATTAGTGGGCGCAGAATAAGTCAAATAGATATTATACTAAGGGTTTTTGATAAAATATACTATTATAAACAATTATTCACACTTCAGAATAAAATAAATACACAAGAAATTGTGTAATATAAAAAATACGAAAATCAATAATGAAACAATGTTCAAAAATATATCTCATATATAATATGTGTGTAGGATTTGTTATCGAAAAATTATGTAAACAAAATTCTACGATAATATTTCTCACGGGTAATAACAGATAATCTCCAAAATGTATTGTATAAATAATATTTTTTTTACAACTACATGTTAATTATTTACGTCGCAGATTTCCAAGGATACCGGAAGATTTATAGTTACAAATGCAATTATTGTTTTAAAAAAATGTGTAAAAACATATTGTAGCTCATATTTGTAGCCTGTTTTCAAGGTTGAACCGAAAAAAAAACATACCTTACTAGTTGTGCATAAATATGTACGCTGTACATACATACCTATGTCCCGAATTTAAGCAGATATATTTCACGTAGTTTTTGTAAAACCACTCAATCCGATATATCGTTATCTGCGATATTATCTTTAGTATTTCTAATCAACAAACAAATAAACATTCCATTGTTGACCTAACAATGATAATATATAAAAAATTACATCTCTTGATAACAATAAGTATTTTATAAAATAATTGAGGCTCAGTATTAGGTAATTTAATTGTACCTACAAGGAGCGGCATTTGTTTGTATACATGTGTCCACACAAAGCTTGGGTCAATACAATTGAATGAAAACAAAAAATAATAAAAGTTGGCGCCAAGCGAAATGACTGTCTGTCTGCCGTGACCAGTTTGAAAAACAGGAAAATCAATGCAACCATATATTTTCCACAATAATCATATTACGTTATGTAATAAAAAAGTGATAAATTAACAAAAAAAAAGAAAATCAATCTTCACACAAGCATCCTATTATTACGAATTGAAATGCAATTATTACCTAATGTAGAAATGTGGCAATTTGTGAATCTTTGTTTACAATATGAGCTATAAGAATACAAATGTATGAATCACTCACTATGTATAATTACTACAAACATACGTTTATAAAAATAATACACAAAAGCAAATAAACACAATTAATTAACTTACATGAATGCTATGCATGCAGGTCTACTTTGTGCAACATGTTGCATATGTGCTACGAATTTCTAATGTCAACTATAGACTAAACTTTCACACTATTGAACAAACAATGACGTGTAGTCAAGTATTACGAAAACATGCTGTAAAACGTAACCAGTGCTTAGCAACGGTAAATTATTGAACAAAAGCACGCGAATAAGCAGACTTCTAGCTCGATTATTTGACTGACTTTGACGACAGTCAATTTCTATGTGTTTTGTTGTTTTCCTTTATTTTTATTGGAATGAAAGTGGGAGGTCATCCTATTACCTACATTGTTGCCAAAACAAGTGAATGCAATATATGGGAATTTCAAATACAGTATAGAATTATATCATTATTTTACTTTTAATTTAAATTCACACACAGAAACTATTTTAAAACAGATTTATGATAATTAACATAATAAATAAATTCAGTCATTTACAAATTCAAAGAATCTAACCTCTAATTGTGACATATGTAATTTTTAATAACTTACATTTATGTCAGTCAAGATAGCAGTACACATGATCTTATAATTTGCAAATATTATTGTTAATTTAAATATTATGAACCCTTATTTTAACATGTAACAAAAAATAATCAACAAAATCCTTGAGCATGGTTGACCTCTATTGACAGTTGGAAGATACATATATTGTCCGCAGCAAAACAAACCTAACCTCTATTCTGTAGTGTACTATTTGTATACACTTGTATTATGATAATATTTATTGATGATTATATAAATTATAATGGCTTTGTATGATAATAAGCACTGGCTGTTATCCCATATTAGGAACTCTTTTATATCAACAGACGATACAGGTATGTTTTACCATGCAAAGTAATTGTATCATTACGATTGAGTGAATGAATTTCAATAGGTATGTGTGAGATGGTTATGGCAACTGAAGATTTCCCGAAACAGTTGGCGGAACATCTTAGTTTCGATCTGTATTCAGTAAGTGACGAGAGCTCTGATGATGACGATGACATTGACGTGCCAGAATCGTATGATATTCAACTTGACATGGATTTCGGAATGCCTCGGATGCGTTCCAATACAGCGCAACGTTTAGAAAAATTAGACTTGGCACAGAAAAAGGCAGCGAAAGTAAAACATGTGAAATGGGAAATGAATCCCGTACCATTGACAGATGCCCAGAAAGAAGAGTTGTTTGTGAAACGAGACTACAAGAAAGAGAAAATAAATACACAATCGCTATTAACAGAACATCTGCAAAAGTATACAAATCTACCGCAAAATCCTTACTTGGAATATGCAAAGTTCGATGGTAACGCACAAGTCGGTATTCCGATACGTAAATATAAAATATTTTTAACAATGTTGCCAGAAGAGCAACGTAACTACCCTATGAATATCTCTGTGATTGCTACAGCCAAAGTGTCTGACCTCATTGGTTTGATATTACTAAAGTGTAGGTATGTATGCGTGGATGTTTGTACTAATGCCTGCTAATACGTACAGATGTATGTGCTGTGTATAGTATGATGCATGGAGATTTCCCGCTGCTGCCGGTGTCAGGCTACGGACTGTACTACACAGAGGATGATGGTGAAGTGGACAGAGACTTCCCGTGTCTGGAGGCGACAGAATGCGTTGCAAAGTTCGGTTTCACTTGTCTCGGATTGGTGGAACAGCGGAACAACATAAAGAACGTTAGTTTCGAGACGACAGAGGTATTCTGTACACAGCAGAAGCCAACAGAGAAAGAAGATGGTAACGTTAATATTATATATGAATAAATGTACTTTTTGTGTACAGTATTTTTAATGATTGGTTAATGGAACAGAGACGAGAATATCTCGGCAAGATTATGAGAACATGGCACGGATGCAGGTGCACACGACAGCGATGGAGGCGCCGCTCTATCAGTGCTACAAGGTGTTCATTGTGCACAAAGTCCGTACCAAGACGGAAATCAATCTGGGTATTAGCGGAGATAAAATAGAGATCGACCCTGTACAACAGAAGAATTCCAAGTTCTGGATGAGACAGAAAGCAGTCAGTTACCATATGGACAGTGTGGCATGGTGTGAGATACTGGACACCAAGTCTGGCCGTGCCACATTCCGACTCGTATACAGTTTGTCATACAGCTACCTGAATCAGAGCACTGGCGGCGTGGACATGTCTAATCTGCCTGGTACATACGTGTATGCTTGGTTAGTAATACTCTACTAATTCATATGATTATTGTGTGTCCTATAGGATCAAGTCACTCACCTATGCTACAGACATCCGCCAGTTTTAAACATTACGATTTTGAAACAGACCTATGCACAGCGGAAGAAATAGTGCAAAAGATTAACTTGATACTAGAACTGCGCTCCAGTACCAGCCGCAAGGAGTACTTGGCTGCCCGCGAGAAGAAATCACACAGAAGACGAAGCTTCCATCTGAGCTCCAAGTCATGATAGTTATTTAATAATATAGATACGTATTTATATTGCATTTATTTAATAAATAACACACACAATTACTAGCCTGCGAACTGACTACTGTTCTATTCGAAACATTCCTGTTCCATCAAACTGATCTGTAATTTCAAATTTCTACATTCATGCTGTTTCTGATGCCTCAGTTTATGTAACTGCGTCTCACATATTTGTGCGTGGTCTTGTAATTCGTTAACTTGTTTCATAAACTCATAGAAATTTGGCCTATTATTTGCATGTTTCACATCTTCTTCGTCAAGGATACTGTAATATGGTTCTTCATTTGTGTTATTTTCTAGTTTTCTACAAAGATATAAAGGTTTTATGACAAACAGTGCAGTAAAATTGTACAACTTACTTCTTCAAACACTGATTTGAATCTTTTAAATCTTTGTAAATGTGCTTCAATTGTTCACGTTCAGAAATTAATTTGTCACGGTATCTTATCAAAAATTCGTTTTCTTCCGATTTGATGTGTTCGGCATCTTTGCTTTCAACTGCAAAAAATTGTTTATAGATTTTAAAATGATATAACCTGTACATTTGACATATTACTTTGTAAATGTGGATTAAACAATGATAATCTAGGTTTGATTGCAACTATATCTTCTACTTTGTTTTCAATACACGACTGTTCGTTGTTCATTATTAGTAGTTCACTCTGGGCATTACTTATACACACAACTTCGATTTATAAACTGACATCAACTGTCATCAACTGCCACCATATCAACAAAACCTCGCAAACGCGTGTAGCGCTTGCGTACTCGTACTTGTCAGTTCAGTGTTAACGTCTAAACTAAAGCCCGATTCAGACTATCGAAATTGTATTAAAACCATGATTCCAATCAATCGGCTAAATAATTTGTTATTTATTACACTATTATCGAGAAGGTCATGGTGTTGATATAGTGATATGTAAAAACAAAATCACATATTTGTTTTTTATACTGTATAAAGAAAATAGTTAAGAGGTATGCAGCATAAAAAGAAGCATGAATGTCAGTTACCTGTGGAGAGGGAAACTCTTTCATATTTTGTACCCAATAATCGTAGATGTAAACGACTATTTCGCAAAGCGTGTATGATATCAAATAATATATCACACAGGACAGTGTATTTAAAATCCCATTGGCAAAAGGAACAAGAATGTGCTATTCATTTGGCTACACATTATTTTATCATACATCCATTCAGTGCTTTTCGGTACGCATACTTACAAGTGTACATATATGTATATATTGACGTATGTGAACGATTCTAGATATTATTGGGAACTGTTTATGATTATCATATTCATCAGTAAACTGTTGGCATTTCCTCACATTATGGTACTAAGTACTGAATATTTGTCACTAGGCATGTATTGTATATTAACTTTACAACTTATATGCATTGCAAACATCGTCGTAGAATTCTCATCTGGATATTTTGATTATGCTACAAATGAAGTTGTGCTTCAGCCGAAACATATTGCCAGGTACAGAAGTAGTGTTATATAACTTCTTTCAACTGAAGTTTTATGTTTTTTTTTACAGGAAATACATGTGTACGTTATTCTTACCGGAATTCTTGGCATCATTGCCATTGGCATATATATGTTACATGCTTAAATATTGTGAAATTACATATCGATCTTTGTTACTCCTCAATATGTTCAATGTATTTTCTTTATTGGATTTTATGGAGAAAATTCGTAGGGTGTCTTATTAAATATTCGCTCTTTGAGGAAATATTGACATTTGATAATTGTTGATTTTATTTTAGAAACGAGAATATGGCCTCTTCATATACAAAGCTGTGCAGTACGTTCTTATATTTGTGTTTGGAATTTTATGGATTTCTAGTTCTATGGTGCTTGCTGTTCATTACGATCAGGGCTTGTAAATATGGCGGTAACGTGTGGATTCATGAATACCCTTGTATATTCTCTTGATATTTTAGAGAATTCAAGAATTTACAGTGGATGAAATATGTGCACGGCTCACTTAGTCTAATATTGAATCTCGGACAAGGCGAGATCACTCTATATGGATTTGAGCTGCTGGTGAATGTGGTCGCCGTATTTTTTGGATTTACAATGCGGCTTTTGATAATCGGTATTGTGTAAAACATATACACGTAAGTGTCATGACTGTATTGAATTATATTTGCTTCTAGTCCAAATGATTTTAATGTTGAATTCATGGTTTTCGTCACATCGTTATTATGACCAATTGCTTCATGAAATGGAAATATACAGCGATTTTAAATTTCTTGCCAGATCAATTAGAAAACGTTTAGTTGAATACTATAACTTTGTATTTCGAAACGCTTACTATAATGAAAATGAGATTTGGGGACACATGTCAGAGAAACTAAAAATCGTAAGTTAAACTGTAGTGAATACGTGTATTAACGTGTTCTGTTAGCAATCGGTATCTACCTTGCGCAGGAAATGGAATATTATCTGTTCAGATCCTGGTACGAATTTGAAATATTTTCTATATGTCCGGAGAAAGTTGTCCAATCGATTATGACATATATACAGAAAGAGATTTATGTATCCGGAGATGAAATATGTAGAATTGGAGATGTCTGTACATGTATTTATTTCATTAAAATTGGTACAATATCGTTTTATAATTCTGATCAACAAAAAGTATGTTTCATTTCAAATATTTCGTTATTTTACTGCGCGTATGTATGTATTTAACAAAGTTCTCGATCAGGTTAAGTGTTTAGAGGAAGGTAGCTTCTTTGCTGAAGATGTGTTAATGTTTGAAGAAGACCGAAGAAGTTTATATTCTGTGGTGGCAACAGAAGCTTGTGAAATATATAAACTACATCGTGATGATTTCTACAAGACTCTACTAGAATATGAGGAAGTATACGAAGCAGTACAAGAAAAGTTGCAAACACGAAAACATCTTAATGTGAATAACCCATTGACTTGAAATGAAATATCTATTGTTGTATTATGTATAATGTTACTATGGTGTATTTGTTTACTAACAAATGACAAATAAAATGGGAAATAATACAGTAAAACAAGTATAGTTAACTTCTGTAATTAATTATAGTGTATTATGTATTATATTTTGATATTTTAGAGTTATGAGCACCGTTGTACGTTGCAATCTGAGGAAGATACACTATCTCCTGACATTACCGATGGTAGACGTGGTAGAACACGCTTTCGTGCGGCATGTACACTGTCTTCTAAACTGTCACTTAGAAAAATCTACAGTATATCACAATATTCTGGCAGAGAAGAAAGGCGTTATCATTTGCAACATTACTTTTATATCATACATCCATTCAGTAATCTTCGGTAAACTATTAACATTTTACAAATACAATTTTACCAAATATTGTTATTACATTCTAGTTATTATTGGGACGTATTCATGATATTAATATTTCTGTTGCAATTGTTGTCGGTGCCCTATTCCTATGTATTATATCTGGAAGATAAACCCTTGATGACACATTATGTGTTCATAATGAATATTATATGTTTAGTGAATATTTGCATGAATTTCGCTACAGGCTATTTCGAATACGTTCAGAAGAAAATCATATTGGATCCACGGAAAATAGCAATGTAAGCTTAAATAAACTCAGTGCGTCCAGTATCTGAAGTAATTGTTTTCTCTATTTGTAGAAAATATTTGAAAAGTTATTTTATTCTGGATATGTTGGCATCCTTTCCATTTGGCTACGTGTGCTATTTGTCTGATGTTTCTGTGCTGGGTTTGAGGGCAGTTTCCAGTTTCAGATTGTTGCATGTGTTTAGTTTGATGTTGTACATGGACCGACACAGACAAGTGGATTGAATATTTGTTCTTTAAATTTTCATATATTGACGAAAATACTTCTACAGAAACTCCAGTACAGTTTATACAAGTACAAAACATTACAAATCGTAACATTATATGCGGTTGCTTTCAGTTGGGTAACGTGTTTTATTGGATTAGCAGTTATTAACGATATACATATGTAAGTTTGAATAATATTTACCTAGTACTTGCTTCTATGTTCTGTTCAGTTAAGAATGAATGAATTTCAGTGACTTTGAAGATCTAGATACACAGTACTGTTTACGAACAAGTCTGTACTTGGTGTTTGGTTTAGGCCATTCAGGTTTCACCCTGTTCGGAATAGAAATGGTTGTCCAATCTGTTACAATGATATTTACAACAGTGATGCGCATTATTGTGACAGGTAATTATACCTACTAAACTCTCGACAAAACAAATATATATCATGATGTTTACAGCACACATAATACTATTCTTTAAATCAAAGAACGCTTTAAGAAGGAAGTACAGTCAAACGATGGGCGAGATAGATGAATTTGTACATTTCAAATCAGTTCCGATGCAACTGAGGCTTAGAATGCAACAATATTATCACTTTATGTACAGCGACATGTTCCATAATGAAACTGAAGTCTGGGCTCGTGTTTCTGATAGGATGAAAGCTGTAAGACTGGACGCACAGTGTTAATGTGTATTTATGTAATTATGTCTGTTCCTCAGGTCGTACATTTACAAGTACTAAGTCAGTGGTTGGAGACGGACATATTCCAGTTATGTCCAGCTGATACTGTACTGGCACTCATGCATTATTTGGAACGACGTATTGTGCTACAAGATGAAATGATATACACAAGTGGTTCTGCAGCTGAATATATGTATTTGTTGCATTATGGCAGTGTAGCATTGCACACACTGTCGGGCGACAAGGTTTGCAACATGTAGATGCATGTGTGTATGACTGACACTAATAATTTCTTGTTGATAGATTACATGTATCGAAGAGGGCAACATATTTGGCGACGCAGCTCTCTTAACATATTCAACTGTACGAAGATTCACTTGTGTTACATTAGAGTGTTGCGTAATATTCAGATTACACCGGAAATTCTTTTTCTTCGCAATTCATCATGATGTGGAATTGGAAAGGAATATTCAAGTAGTGTTGGAAAGAAGGAAACAGTTGTTGGATATGTTGTAAACAAGTTAATATGAATGACGTGCTGATACAAAACAACATATTTTATTTATTTCATTACTAACTTAAACATCTTTATTTATGTACACTTACTATAATTACAATACTTTGGTGTATAAAATATAAATAAAATAGTGTGAGCGTATGCTGCGTAATTCATAAGAAGTGAGATAAAATTTGTAAATAAGTACATACGTATATGAATAATGCATTCTGAATGACATGCTATGTTTATCTATCAACAACTTATATCTACAACTACACTTAACTAATTATTATGCATTAGAATTTCATTTTACTTGATACGTGTATATAGTTAGAAAATTAAAATCAGTGCGCATTTCAACGCACAATCGATTTACGCGTTGTAAAAACGTATACGTATAAAGTAAATAATGAGAGTGGGATTAATAAAATATTAATAATACTTGTTATTGACATGCGCACTTTAGAAATCATAAGATGTTCCTTCGTCATCACCTTTTCGAACTTTGAAAAGGAATTTGTAAATTAGACCAGCAAACAAACCACCGACAATAGGACCGGCCCAATATACCTGTAGCATTGAATTAGTAATGTAATACATTTAATTAACAATAATTTCAATAATTATTTACCCAGTGGTTGTCCCAAAGACCCATCATTACAGCTGGGCCAAATGTTCTCGCGGGATTCATACTCGATCCAGTGTATTTGATCTATGAGTATTAATCATATAATTAGTATGACAAATATGAATTAACCTGTAAGAGTAATATACTAACAGCACTCAAATGACAAGCAGTAATACTGAGTCCAATCGCCAGAGGTGCTGAACCCTTAATATCATTTCGCCTCGAATCACAAACACTGTGCACCACGAAAACAAGTAGAAATGTGATAAGCGCCTCAATCAGGAAACCCTGCAGTGCTGTCAAATCTGCGTGAACAGCTGTCATACCCAAAGAACCTACCACAGATGTTGGTGTAGCCACCTACAGATAACACAATGTTTTTAGGCATATTGTTGAGGCTACTAGCACAATATTTAGTGCAGCAACGACTAACTCGTCTTTATAAATAAGAATTTACAGCCGAAAACTTTAGATATTCATGTCAAAGATTACGTTTTGTGATAAAAAAAGCGGTGTAAATACATCTTGTATATGAATATAAACATCTTGTGGACAACATATTTCTAGTGTTTTGGAATAATATTAACAAGCTGATGACATTTGACTGTTCGTTGGTGACTAACAATCTAGTCACATCATGCGCGTGCCTGATTTATTTGCTAGTAAAATTTATACATAGGCGTCCAGAAATTAGGGGACTTTTCTATCAGAATAAAGAGACAGAAAAACGTGCTAAACACAGGTATTTTTTTAAAAGAAAAATTGTGATTAATAATATTTAGGTTGGAACGATATGTAAGTTGATTATTAGTACCGATAAATGTTAAATACGGTGTGATGTGACATTCTGTGAGAACGTAGTAATATTACCTTGACCTGTCACTTGAAGTCACCAATTTTATAACATACGCACACACTAAAACCACCTACTTAGTGAACCTAGTCACTGTATTTGTGTTTGTGTCTGTATAGTTGACAATGGGATTTGATTTCCTGATAAAGTGGTCTTTATTTATAGCGCAGTATTCTTCAAAACAATTAAAAAATGGAAAACACACTACACAATAACTATGAACTTTGTGGTTAACCAAACTGCCAAATTTTTCCATCTTGTGGTTAATATTTCTTAGGAAATAATGGACCGTGATTTAAAGATGAACTCCTTTTAAAACCTTAACTCAAATATGTACATTTTCGATTATTGGCTGGTGCATGATTATGTTCTTGTATAATGTAATGTCAAGTCGTTTATAAGCTGAGTGAAAGATGTCGTTCCGCGCGAATACACAAACAAGTTCAATGTCTATATAGTCGTTTCCGCGTTTTTCTCAACGGCACATTACTAACTTCATTACATATGCAAGTATATTCAGTACAATATTCTATCTCTCATTTTCTATTTACAACTTGTTGTATAAGAAATTTTCTAGCAACTGTTATTGATAGTACAAGGGGGAAGGTAGGTGGTTTGAACTGAAGATATTGACAGTTCATTCGTGCAGTGACAGTTGTCGTTTATTTACCTTAAGTAGCGCTGCTCCTGCTACAGCTCCTATACACTGCACAGCAATATAGAATACAGCTTTCAGCAGGCTAATATCCCCGGTGATCAGCAGGCCACACGTCACGGCAGGATTAATATGACACCCGCTCACGTGACCCACGCACTATTAACAACAGAAAACATCATAAACCTATGCAAACAGTACTCATTACACACGTGCTTTAATTATCTTAACGTATACACACACTCAAGACACTACTGGGCTAGTTACATCACATGAAATTCATTATTTGTACTCTAGAATAAACATGATATTTACTTTGTTACACATTTGCTTTTAGCAACTTCTATTTGAGTAGCATGATATAAATGATTGGATCAGTACACAGTGGTTGATTGATATGGTAAATAAGTTATTTTAGATAATATTTATATATTATATATACTATTTGTATAAATGGACATAGAATGTTCTTCTAGAAATACGTACAATCAATTTAGAATATCTTGTGCTGAATATGATCACCGGATATGTAGTAATATTGAATAAATGTACATTCGAAAATTAATGAACGACTTTCAAAACAAGCCATGCAACCTAGAACTTCTGTCATTATATAGCAGCTTGCTCCCTGCAGTGTGTACACTGTAAATATGTATATCTACACATATATTGACAAAGGATAATTTGTGTATTTCTAAATATCAATTATTAATCTCACGATAATCATACAGAAATATCTTGATATAATTATCTTCATTTAATGTTAGCCGAAAACTATTTTATTGGATAATGTTAATTTTAATTACATCCGAATGTTGTAAGAAAAATTAAACATAAGATTTTACGGGTTAATTTTGAAATACGCTTAAACCAAAGAGCAAACAAATGCATTTTAAAGGAAAAGTATACATGAAAAAGTTTTTTTTAGAATTTAAAAATGCGATGTTATAATTATTGTAAAAAAAATGCTTTTGTACATCGAGAAAACTAACTTTGAAATGTCACATGACAGATTAGTAGACTATAAAACAAAAATATTGTCAAATAATCAGTAGATTATGTATTGTTGTAGACAGTTACTATCTTTGTTTTATGACCTAATACTCATTGATACCATTTCAGTTTTTTCAGTAATCGCTTTATTCCTCAGACCTCGTGCCTTCTGTTTTTCACTTTTTCCGCTCCCTTTCGAATGCTTTTGCAATGCAATAATAATAATGAACTGTTGCAGAACTAGTTCGAAAAATGGTTTATTTCAAAAAATCATCCTTTTTACCGACATAGGATCAAGAAATTTCCGGATCGTTGAAAGAAGTAAATAATGAAGGGAGATATATAACTGACTGATCGTGATTGAATTTTGCTGATTACTTAGGAAATTTTGTACATGCAAAAACGGCACAAACTTATTGGATAGTACGATGAACTCGTTCGTTCACAATGTCAGTTTGGACAACTATTATAACGGTTTATTTCTTATATCTGCTAAGAGTGAATTTAGATAACCAATGAATTGTGAGGTTTTTGCAATTTATGTCATGACCGAGAACTGTAACATCCGCTTTAAATATTACCAACAGCAGCAATGTCAATTTGCAAGTAATATTCTGTAAATGTACAGAATAAAGATGTATATATTTATGTTTCATATCATCTGTATGTCGAAATATTTCCAATAATTGTTATACAGCAATAGATAGTATGAATGGGACGAAGAATTAAAAGTTGTGATTGTAAATAAATCAAATGATCATTGTAGTAGTTGTAGAGTTGACCCGAATATCTGTACTTGTATCAAAAGAACTGGTTATCGTAAAGGTAACTTTGGAGCAGTGAGAGTTTTGTGTACCGTTCACAACCAATTTAACAAATCATCTTGGCAATATTCAAGGTCCGAGAACCAGTAGAAACTAATTACGTTACACTTCAGTTACACAACTTGGCACAGTTTCCAGTTTCTTATGTGTGTATGTGTGATTATAAGTACACCCCCCCCCCCCCCCCCCNNNGCTGAGATAAATATCAATATTCGCACACAAGCAGACTTCGAGGCACCAGAATCCTAAATACACGCGCTAGCATCGAATCAACGTGAACATACACACAGAACGGATATGTCATAATACACAACATGTATTTCCTCTTCTTCATTCAAATATAAACTGAAGCAAATTTCAGAATATCGGAAAACAGAGTAATAGAAACAGTTATAATATTGGATACGTATTTATAAGTGTAAAATTTCATACAGATCTAAAGCAACGACAGTAGATACAATCAATTCAAATGTTAAACATTATAGGTTTGTTCTACTTTTCATATTGCCTGAAGCTAGTACCCGAAGATTTCAGAAACACTCACAAATCAATGAAATTTTTAAGATTTACATTCTGATCATTCTGATTATTACTGGAATATATCTTTTCATCTATGCAGATATGGTGGGTGGAACGTTGATTTAAACTATTCTCTAATTCTCTATAATAAAAGCCCAGTTACGCATGAAGTTAGCTGCAGAAAGTATCCTAGGCAACGTAGTTAATAATGACAGAACTTTAGTAACGCAAAAACAATAATAATGCGCAACGCAAGCATTATTATTTATTATGTATGATTGTAATAACTGAAATCCAATTTTTGTTTTTTACGAAATCTATTAAAGTTTTCAGGTTAAGAGTAAGTACTTTTAATTTTTTGTACAACCGTAAAAAGGATAAATATCGTGTATTATTTCTTTGCAATTACAATTGGACGGTCCCATGAAATACAAGAATAAAACTAAATATAATTCTATGTAATATTGTTATTACTTATATGTGATTTAGTTGTATAACTTTTGCGTCTAATCTAGTCTAATCTGAAACCGACCTCTGAATATGTAATATATGTACTAACGCAACAAGTGCCGTGTTCGTCAACAAGGTAAACATTGACGACGTACATAATGTCAAGCTCATTGCAATTTTATGTCGCATGTTTACAAAATACTACATAACACACATTCTGCAAGTCATCAATGTACACTGTATTCATTATTATATACATGTAATTATAGAATTAAATACTATTTATACAGATGTAATAGATTCTATCTGAATACGAATGATGGTGATTGAAACTGACCTGTGCCAGAGTTGCTACTAGGAGTCCGAATGTGAGTGCTATCTGTACTATGGATGGAATCTGACTGTCCCAAGCCATGGTGGAGCCGCATCCTATGAGCACCAGGATAAACGTACCAAGGAACTCAGCAATCAGCATTCGCCATATATGTCTGTTATCTGTGATGTCTGACAGACCTAGGAAACTCTTTGAACCTGTACACCAAATTGTATACACACACACATATCAGTATATATTAATCTTCTCTATACGTGCAAATGTACATATATACGCATCCATATTTCTATAAACCTTGGCCCAGTAAACAAGTTCAGAATGTATATAATAATATCACATCATCATTCCCATCGAATTCTATGATTGGACAACGATATACTACTCTGTACAATTCTCAGAAATATTTAGAATAATCCAAGTAGGAAAATATTTTTTATTGAATGTTCAATGTAAAAAGTGAACAAGTGTATTACTGGATTTCTTGATAATAATGGGAATGTAAGATAAAAATATGTGTAATTCCATACAGTTGTCCAAATGTGTTTATTTTATTTAGTGGCATTATCTGTTAAATCTAATCTTAATCCGCAGGATCTAGAGGTCTTGGAACAGACACACATAACACCGGACAGAT
>JAGJTL010000111.1:5270021-5285804 GCA_022063505.1 Calosoma granatense | reverse complement strand
ATTCATTTTACTCTTATAAATATGGAGAATTGAGCACGAAGTGAAGAAACAAGACACGTATGGAGAAAGGGATGAATAGAAAGGTATTGCATAATGCATATATAAGTTGTGCACGCGTCATTTCAAGGTTATTTCTGCAAAAATCATATACGTACATCTAGAAGCATACTGTTTCTAAACATCTTTTGTATCACTGAACAAGTATATTATACATATTGTCATTTGCAGGTCTTATCACCAATACACAATCAGTATATAAAAATGATTACGCATTAGTATATAGCTATTTAAACAATTATTATTTTGTCACTTTTCAATTAGCCTCTTGAATACTGAAGTATTGAGAGTATCATGATTGTGTAAAACATGTCAGTACTTTAAGATAAAACAATAATCAACCTTGTAAGATTGAATCAAGTGACATTCCATCATTTTAACTGTACTAAAACGTTATAATAATTCGCTGTGCCTATAAATAATACAGTGTTATGTATGTGTGTGTGTGTGTATTGTAGCTATGAGATTATGAATGTATAATATGTTTACGTCTACATAGGACACTAGAGTGTGTCTGCATTCATTTCATACATATTTATACAGACACATTTATTACAAATTGTTTATGGTAAGGTCAGTAATATATAAATGAGTAAAACGATAATTCGTGAATTGCATTACATATGAGTTCCGCAAACATTCATTGTCACCTTATTCTAAGTATTCATCGCATCTCTGGGACATTGTTTAACATATTATAATATGATATATGAATATTCATTGCTAACTGTATTAATAAAACACCTTGTTAAACATTATTATATGAGCATAATTAAAAACAATGTCATTAAACATTATAGTGTACTATATAGGTACATATGTTTCATTGTATTAAATCAATATATACATATAATAATAATTAAAAATCATTTAAATTGAGATGTAAATTTTACGTGAGAGTAAATATTTGATATATGAAATATGTATATACACATATAATTATTTAAATTTTTTGTTATAAATAAAATACTATTGTACAAGTGATATGCATTTTGACATACTAAGTTTGATAGGCATAATTAATAAAAAGAAAATTCTTACCTTCTTTACTCATTGTTCACAATTAGAAGCACGATAAAATTAAAACAGAATTGTTTGAGATCCGTCCCACAATTTGATTTATATCCCAATAGAACGAAGGGCTGTTGACGGTGAAACTGACCCGATGTATGTTGCGGTTGTGTCGTGTCCACTACTAACTATACTTGCACCGAGTTTACTATCTGAATGAGTTATGTGTGTCCTGCTCAACAATCGGCGAATGAATGAGCGCGTTGGGACAACGCGAAACTGTTATATAACCGCGAACCTAAATGCACAAGATGTTAGCCGCGGGCGCCGGCCGGTCCGACCAACTCTTATAGTCACACGCGAACTTAGTATCAAACACAGGTTACAGATACATCGACAAGTACCTTCAACACTGCTGATGAATGAAATTTGATGGTTGAACTTTAAATCTCATTCATAATAAACGAGCAAAGTGATTTCATGCATTTGGGATGGTGGCTGACCTATTTGACAGTTTCACGCGAACTTCCTTTCAACATTATTGGACTAAATACACGAGTAAACATGTACATACATACGTTTATACTGTGAAATATTATATTATCATGTTCTGCACAAATAAAATGACACATAAAATTAACAATTATTAACTAATCCTTTTATGACTGGTAAATGTAATATATACATTTGTAAATAACCAGCATTCAATATAATGGAATAGTGTAATACTTTCAGTTATTCAGCGCCAGATAAAATTAGTCGATATGTATAAAAGATATATGTAAGAATTGTGTGTTTCAGTCAACATTTCACGGTCATGTTTTCGTGTAAATTCCTACAGGAAACACGGTAAAATCTCTAAAGAAAACGAATGTTTCTGAAAATAGCAAACTTAAAACATGCAAGGTCATAGTGATAATATCTGACAAATATGTATTATACCTGCGCCTGCTTGTGCGATGTTTCGTTATGCAGTGTTATCAATTATCAGTGAGCGAACAGGAGCAGACAGTAGATAAACCGAACGAGCCCTTTCAAGAAATTGCAGAGAATGGTTTATTTGTAACAGGAGACAATACTAAAATGTTTTGGCAAACACAAAATTACTGTAATCCGTAACGTGTACTGATAATTCAACATTTTTCTAGAATAAGTAGCAAAACAGGAAACGATGATTATATATAATCATTCGAGCGTACATAACTTTGAAGAAGACTAAGTGTACAATGCTAATCTAATGATGATAAACAATATTCTTCATCCGTATGTATGTTTTGCTGGCGATACAGGTAATTTGGGTTTTTCCAGAAAACTATTATCAAAACAATTATCAGTTGCAAAAATTAAAATAAAAACATTAAGAGTATTATTGCATCCGAATAAAATTAAAATGCCTAGTAATAATTTAACATTTTTTATAAAATATCTCTTGTGTTTTCGCTGAAAAAATTAACTACGTAGTAATTCTTTTTTAGACCTTGTGATGGGATTTCTATAGCAAGATATATTTTTTATTCTGAAGACGCAACAGCATTATAGCTATAAAAATAAGAAGTAAACAAAAATTTCGTTCTGGGAAGTTTATTATGACTAAATAATTATATAACATTTTGTTATTAAAACAAAATTTTGTCATTTTTGGTTTGTTATTAATAATAATTATACTGTGAGCAATATTAAATTGTAAATGGAAAAATACTACAGTAATTTTGCAACAAACAAGAGACCGTAAATAGTCATTCAACTTGACTCGTACGCCATTACAGCCAAACTGTACTGTATTAAATATTGTATTTATTTCTGTAGATATAAAGATATGAATATTGAGTTGTACTGGGTTACAGTCATATTGGAATTTCATTGTAGTACTTAAACTATTCATGAAATGTGTTACATGATTATAAAACGAGGTATCAGTTGCTGTCGCAGTAATCAAATGTGTTTATACATATATTCTCAGGTCAGACGCGAGATCATACATGTCATTCAACGAATAATATTAACATACTGGTATTTCTATAATTACACTAAGTACGTACTTGAATTATATAATGATTGTTTACATCTTATCTCTAGTTTGTTACTGCACGAATGAATGTTGTTAATTACTTGTTTTAATTCATTATTCTTGTATATATTTCAATAAAATAGAATGCCGGTACACGATACCAACATTGAAATAATAAATACATACCAGTGTATAATAAAGCGCCTGTGGTTTGTCTGGTGTAATTTAATGAAGCTCTGTTTTATCTGCAAATGATAGATCTTGTGGTGTCAGATGTTTCACGAGTATAATCATGCATCGATGATGTAATGCAACTGACTACAAACGCAACAATACATCAGGTGTGGTTCGATTATTACCGTCAGCAAGTGAACACGCTTAATATTTTTATTAATTTGCATAATTTCAAAGGTTGAATTACATTAGTCACTGTTGTGCGCAGAAAAGTTGGAAGAAAACAGCTTGATGTCACTAATTCACTGGAAAACATAATAATATTTATTTATTTCGTGACCAGTGCCGAAGTCACATCGTCTTCACGTCTCTCGAGTATACTTTAACATCACTGAACTGATATTTGAACTTAAATTAAATAGTATAATATATAACAAAACATAACAAATAATAGTTGAGCTACTGTCAAACACATGTAAAGATAAAAAAATTCTGATTACTTCTTACCAAAACGAGCATTCAAGACACAAAGTATTATGTGAATATAGTTTTATAAATTAACTAATAGCCCAAAAGTAAAATTCCAGTAATACCTAGGAAATTATATAAATTTATTAATTCGAATGACTAAATATTGTGGCATGTTTGAGACAGTTACGTTGTGTCATAATAAGAATTTTTAACAATGACTCAATTGTTTACGAATCTAAATGAAAATTAAAAAAACAATATGTAACTAATCCCAGCAAGGACATATTGAATAAAGCAATTGTTACGCTTGAAGACACATTTTAATAATTCAAATTCGAGTAGTTTCTAGAAATTGACCACATCACCAGCACAGCAATCATTCACGATTGTTTTGTTAGAAGTTAGCAATGTCCTTGACCATGCTCAGATTTCGCTCATGCAAAAAAAAATTGACTTTTTGTATTCAATGGTAGATGCAGATCTAAATTGTTGTTTTGTTACGTTTTTCTTGGAATTATTATTCATAAAATGTAAAATATATTAGATGTTCTCCACAGTACAAGGGCAGAGATAAAATCTAAATAATCTTATCTCCTTTGTATGTCGTATTTATTACTCTTCCTTACTGACGTTCATAGAATAACTGAGGCCACCCTAATTGGACATGAGTATATTTATATCGTACTTAACAGCTAATTATTTCATTTCAATGATTATGCAGAAAATATAATTGCTGTGTTATATACAAAACTATTAATTTCGTAAATGAGAAAAAATTAGCTATATACAAGATTATCATGTAGCATTTAATTAGTAACTGTAATTTTAATCAATATGTTCACGAATTGGTTGGATGGATTTTTCATCCCTGTACTATTTATAACATGAGTTGTAATGATCAAGTTAAAAAGGATGCATACAAGCATTACTGAGTACATATTTCATACTTAACGTTCTGTAGACAGCATACCAATGAACTGGCAACGAAGGAAGTGTTTGACACGGTTCTCCCACTAGCGAACAGCATCACGAAATAACATCTTCTGTGATGAACAACTATTACTTGATCTAGGTGTTAGTAAACCAACAATACTTTCTTGTATTGCGGTGCACATATATCATGTTTTGCACAGGGGCAATGCTAGCTGATAATTTGAAGCAGAGTGAGACACAAGTGCATATAATCCTTATTTAAATTATTCAATGAACACAGAACATCAAGTACTGTTTTACACAAGTCTGTGAGTTTAAATTGTCCTTAGAAAAAATGTTCCGAAACATTTTACAAAAAGTATTATATTTGTGAATATTAATATTGTCTTTTACAATACGTATCGAACGAAACGTTCTTACTAAGTATAATCGTTATAAAGGTAACATAAATGTGATATTTGAATTTTATTGTATATTTATTAATAACTCGATGACTACATGTGTCTTGAATCAGGACAGGCATAAAATTAACATGTAAAATAAAACTACAGGTGTCCTTCAAGAACCGGTGAATAATCTCTGAGAGACAAATAGATGTGGAAATATTCAGTGATGACTTAGATAGCTTGTACATACTTGTATTTCAGAGTGTGACGTTTGTGACATATATACGCACCATGATACTAATACAATTGTCATTTAAACTATATAGATATATCTACATATAGCTGTGTAGGTGTGTGTGTGTGTGTGGGTACACCACACATAAATAGTGTGGTTCTGCGGGGAGACTCGTCTCAACTCCCGTCAATGTATAACATGTAGGTTGGCTGTGTGTGCGCGCGTGTGTTTGTATCTGCCTCATAGTCTCTTCTGTAGGTGTATTTATTAATTAATTTGAATGAGAATGTTGTTATGCGTTGTAACATGCATTTAGAATATTATCTCATTCAGAATGAAATCATGCATTGAATAATTTGTTTACTGATTAATAAACCATATGAGTATCAACAGTTTGGATAAATACATATATACACGCAATTTGTGTTTACTAACTACTAATAATATTGCAAGAACATTTAATCAATACATATACAGGTAATGAAGAACTAGTGTTGTTTATTCCGTTATTGTTAATTAAATGAGCCACATATCCTCATGTGTATCACATAATACATACTATTTTACCTAAAATGGAACATATTGTCGAACACGTGTTTTCATAGGCGACACGCAACACACGTATTCAATTAATTTATATATATTATCTCACAAAAAACTGTAGGTGCCGTCCTGGTGTGAGCTGGCAATTTCGCTGATGGACGTTAATAAATGTTTAATTGTGCTAGCACGGGTAACTGGGATGTATTTTGTTCATTATAAATTATATCATATTAGTTAAAAGAAAGCAACTGTGGTTTTCAAAAGAAAGGAAGTGAGTCTTTGTGCATGTGAAGTTAAAAACCGCGATAGTTGATATTTTTTCACGGAAGTATGATTTACTATAAAACCACGTAGTACCGCCACAAACGTAGGAAAAACCTATTACAAATCTATTGAATTCAAAAGAGATTTTGAGAAATTCAAGTCTTAATTACTTTAATTTAATACAAAATATCAAATATCAATATTGCATTAATTAAAAATCATATGCAATAAATACTGATAAAAATATCATATATATGATCAATATACTCGTATATATCACGGATTATACATAACAGTTTATTTGAATAAATCGAATGTGTCCATATTATTGTTATTAGTACACAGATTTACATGTATGTGCTAATACAAATTAGAATTAGAATACACAATATTATGGTATTCATATTTCAGATTCGTACACTGTAACTCCCAGCCAGCCAGCGGTCAAACAGCGTGGAGATGATAAATAGAAGGGGCGCTCCCCGTCATATTCACAGTCTACGTTGATACTCTTTAGCGTAACTATCTACATACTAGTGAATTATACGCGGGAGTTGTCAGTCAAATACAAACGTACGCACATCTATCTACATTGGTGACAACCAGTATTATCTACTCGCTTGTATATTAGAGGTAAGAAATAATTTGTTTAAACAGAAGTGTCAAGTGTTATAATTAATCAGTGCATGGTTGTTACTTAGAATATTGGCGCGAAATATCTTGTGGTAATGAAACATTTACACTACATGCTAATTGGTTAATATGACAACTATCTAATAAATATGCTAAATTCTTAATATACACAGGTTTATACAAATAGCCGTAGTAACTAGTATATTTCATAATTTTATACTACAATCTTTCCATGAAAAGTATCTTATTCGCTTGAAAATAATCTACGCATGTACTTACAATATATAATTAAGATATAAGACAATTAATATTACAATTAGCCTTGCACTAATACTCTGTTACAGCGATTTCTCGAATTTTTCCATTGCAATAATAATATAATTTGATTCTGATAAATAATAAATAATATGTTAGTGTAATGACAATTGCCATTTACACTATCGGCTGATGTTTTTATTGACCTGGCCTACTGCCCAAACGCAAAAATTTGACGTTCACATGTTCGCTAACTGTAAATGTTTTTGGTACTGATATTTCGTACACAAACAGTTGACATTACATTACTGTATACACTATTGTACGTAGGTGATTCTTTCGCTTTTGGATAATTCCTAACTTGATAACTATTTTAATTATACATTTACATATATAATACCATGTTTATTGTTTGTTATTGGAAAATTTATAAACATGTCTTACTTTTTTAATAGTACTTCTAGAACATATTTTTTATATTCTGTTATGATGGCGTCATCGACTAATTTTGGAATATTACCATAGTTTTACACTATTTGATACTAAATATAGTTTGTTGTCGTTAATTGACACGGGTAATTGACTTATTGTGTATATTTGTTACTAATTAGAAAGTAGTTTGATGTGTTGTGTATGTATGTATTAATATGATTTATTTTGCTAGAAATACTGATCATTGAATCGTACTATATAAAATTAGCATTCATACATTGCAGCTGTATTTACAGATGTAGAATGCTATCCTTCGGAATGAATAAATAAAAACTTAATTTAATTCGATATACCGCAGTTAAACTACGATTAAATTGAGCGTCTATAAAATTGTCTATGAATTAGGACTGATTGTGATTTGTGGCCAGACACCTTGCAAATATATAATGATGAAGAAAACATATTTATTTTAAAATTTCATACAGCAAATACAGTGCAACAATGCCCCACATATAAATTTGTCACACATGCGTGGGATACGACATGATTTCATATGAAGAATTATTAAAGTGTTAAAATCAAACCCACGATAATAATTGTTAATGAGTCGTTTTTAAGCAAATGTTTGCGTAAGTAACAATTTTTCTTCATTCAGCATCACCCACCGTTTAATTAGGAACTATCACACATTAACAGTATGAAGTAATGTATGTTTGTGTCTCACTTGCTGCAAGGACATTTAAACTGAATTGCATCATTGCCTAATACATATTTCTTGTTTTAAGGCAGATTAATGCCAGTTATTTTTACAATTTGATACAATTTTTATATAATAATATAGAAATGTAAATAATTTAAGATTAGCATTTAAAATAATTTATAATTATGTATGTATGTGTGTTTGTGTGGCTAATTATTTATCAAATAATTACTTATATTACCATTTGTTTGATATAGATAACAGTCAAATTATAATGAAAGCCCTTGAGTTAATACCAGCGGCAGAATGTACCATATGATCTATCAAGATAAAACTTTTATGTGCTGTTTATATTCATCTTCAATTAGTGTAAAATATCAGGACTATTTGTACGTAGGTACATGTTTAAATTTTGATACTAAATTTTGTTGATGAACATATGCGTACGTATACATCATTTCTATTTATTTTAATCCTATTTGCCCGCATTGCTTATATGACGTGTTTTGTATAATATTTTCATCCGACAAATATGTGCATCGAATGGATTAAAAGCGTTGCAATTAGATGAAAAAAAGACGTGACTTGGTGAATCAAACATATTCATTAGGTATTTACAAATATCAAAAATAAAATATCGTGTAGCCTGTATGACAAGGTTTCACATGCTATGTTTTCGAATCTTGATCTTTTCATCGTGAGAAATTGTTCTGATAAATCTGAAGCCGGTTCTGTGAAGATTGCAGTTCGTTGGCATTATGTTGATCTTATTTAATAACATAAGATCTTTGTTTTGTTTTGATCTAGAAACCACGGTGCTACTTGGGCCAACAGTTCTATTTTCATTCACAGATAAATGCATTGTTAGTCGCTCGTTGTATGCAATGTTGCAAAATAATTTCTGATATGTTATTTGCACGTCTTAAGGACTCTTTTAGCAGTAATTTGTTTCTGAGATTCAAAAATACTGCGATTGAAACGTGTCTAAATGTGACGTGTGCATTGGCCCAGTATATTGAAATTATGCGATCATTATTTTCGATTTTGCAAAAATTTCAATAAATATTTTTCATTCATGGTCAATAGGTGTTTAAAATCCTAGGTAAGACTCTACCGATGAGTAAACAGAGAATTTTAATTAGCCGTACTTGAATGAGATATAAAACAGAATGCAAGTAATGTGAAATGACCTGCTAGCTATGTATTGCAATAAGATTTGTTGGCATTGAATGTTTCGTGGTTAGAACACCTGACCACGTAGACACGCATCCGTACACAATACCAAGGTCTTGCTGGGTTTTTTCATGAAATGAAAACAAAAAAAGCAAAAAACTAGAGTACAGAACTAATCATGAGTCATACAATTGATCAGTCAGGTCTTTCCGGTGTACGGCAAGTAAGAGATAAATTTTCCATTTATATTGTTAATTTCTTTCTGTCTTACGGATGAAAAAAACTAATTGCGCTTCTATGGCGGCGAGAAACAGTTATGATTCTAGAACAATGGAATTAGGAATACATACAGACTATACAACCTTGAAATTGAAATGTAAAGACACATTTTGTTTTTTTGTTTTGCAGGAAATACAATGCCAGGCCAACTGAGACAAAAGTTGGGAATCAGTGAAATTACAGCAAAGGATGGCGTGATATGGAAGGCGCTCCTTGCTGAATTTCTGGGTAACGTGATTCTGAACTTCTTCGGATGTGCAAGCTGCATGCATGTCGTACCCGGCCCAAATGATCTAGTTCTTATTGCGCTCACATTTGGTCTGTCAGTATTCGTTATCGTTCAGGTAAATTCATAACTTATTTTATTATTTTCTTCCATACAGGTTTTTAAAATTATCAACAATCAATGTAGCATGTGTTTCAGAATTTTAAACTGGCATCATCTTTTGGTAGTTCCTTGAAATAGATAGGATCGTGATGTAATTTTCCGCTCGTTTTTTTGCGTTAAAATACCGTAATAATGACCAAATAAAAAAGAAATACGGAATACCTTTAATAGTTCTTTTAGCTGTACGTTAAGTGCTAAATTCTGAGAAAGTATACATTAGGAAAACCCAACCGTAATCGCCGAATTTTTAGAAATTTTAAATTGCTTTATTTAAAACAAAATTAGCAAAAACTAACTCAAATTACGCGTGATATATGCGGATATAAAATGTTCATATCTGATTTGGTAATTTCATGATTTGTATAATATATACAGGGACATATAACAATAATGTTCCTATATTAAAAATTATGTAAAAATTGAGAGCGAATAATTAGTTTATGCGGAAGTATTTGCGTTTCACAGACATTAACTAATTTCAAGTATGGATGACTATACACTATTACGTTTTTTTTCGTAAATTAAAGTTGAATTCGATCCAGTGCATATTTCATAAAATAAAACTTACCGTATAAGAAGGTCACACAGATCTCGGACACCAACATGGTTCATAAACGTTATGAAAAGTCAAACTAGTTGTACAGGTTTCACAAACTGCAGTTAACATGTACATTTTATCGTCTTACTACTAATTTACAAAAATACAATTACACGCGTCACATTGGACCACGTGAAATAGTGTCTATAAGCACTAAACTTATTACCATATTTATGCATATTTGTTTAAAGTATATATATACCTGTACACACAACAATATATTACAATATACATAGTTATAATTGTTATTGTTTAGACTATCGGTCATGTCAGTGGAGGTCATATAAATCCTGCTGTAACCGCAGGAATGCTGGTTACTGGCAAAATTACAATCATCAAAGGATTTCTGTACATCATAGTACAGTGTGTAGGAGCGCTTGTCGGAACCGCTTTTTTGAAAGTGAGTAAACTAAAATCATACGTTCTGATGATGATGATATTTATAAATATTGTACGTATCGTTTTAGGCATTGACTCCTGATAAAGTACAAAACACAATGGGGCTGACAGACATCCAAGGTGAAGTGTCTCCAGTACAAGGATTCGGTATGGAATTCATGTTGGGCTTCATTCTGGTATTCGTCGTGTTTGGAGTATGCGACGAGAATCGTCACGAGAATAAATCCATTGGTCCGTTAGCTATCGGTCTGGCTGTAGCGCTTGGCCATCTGGCTACACTTGATTACACAGGATCCAGCATGAATCCGGCCAGGACATTCGGTTCAGCTGTAATTTCTAACCAATGGAACAATCATTGGGTATGTAGAACACTAACAAACATTTTCTCAAGCCAAATGTGATGTGTACGAGACCAACGAATATAATTTGACATGGTATAAATAAAAATAGTGACAATGTACGATGTTCTGTAGGTATTCTGGGTCGGTCCAATTCTGGGAGGTATCGCGGCAGCTTTAATATACACGCATGTGTTTGTCGCTCCCGCTCCGACTGTCAGAATCATCGAACGTTACACCGCCGTACAAACGGAAGAAAAGGAGGTATGTGAGAGGACAAAATGTTAATCAATGTTTAGTAAACACTGTACAAGTACATACACTTACCTTGATCATGTTAAGCTTGCCAAAATATGGAATATTAGCGACGATCCGAATGTAAGTGCACGCTAATTTAATTGCTAAGCAACATTGTATCCATTTCGATATGAATGTAATACAATACTCAAATTATTAAATACATATACAAGTATTGTAATACTTTACTAAATACATATATTAATTTTGTGTTTGTGCTTTATTCATTTCCAGCTGAAGAGGTTGGATGGAAATGGAAGCAAGACCGAGGTGGCTTAATTTTATTTTGTTCTTGATCGAGTACCTAAATATCTGTTATTTAAATTCAAATACATATATTATATTATGTGTTATTTAGCTTTTTAATGCTGCGTGTTCAATCATTTTATATTTAAACGTATTTATGTAAGAAATATAAGTACTATTTAGTTGCTTAGAACATGTTCACCATATCGAGATCACTGTTATTTATAAATGAAATGTAATAAATTGTTTTTAATTAAATGTAATTGTTCTTTACTTCACTTACCTCTGTGCATCGTTCAGATGTTTATAGTTTTATTTACATTCTTTGCATAATTTGTTCAATATTACTGTTCGAGTGTATGAATATATATATGTTGACTATAAATCTATATGCAACAGTATCTATTGAATAGTTAATATATATTTTACACACGATAATAAGTTTGTCTTACACATATGACATATCTGTGTACCGAATTAAAATGATCATAAATGGTACATATGGTTATAAGAATACAAAATAGAATTTTGTTTTGAACACTTTGCGCTGTGTCTAGTTAGAATATAGACGTGAGTGTGTCTGTTTGCTGAATGTTCTGCATCGCATTTGGTGCTAGGTCAATGCTCACGACTGGCTCTTGATTTGGCTCTCGTACACCAGAACTGTCTGTATCTGTTTGTTCTTCCTTGGTTTTAACGAATCGCTTTACGTATGTACGCACCGGTGTTTTGGATACTTGTATATCGACAGCTGGATGTACGGTGACTTTGTGCTCTGAGATTTCCGGCGTCTCTGTCAGTGGATCTTTTACTATGTTCTTGCCTGCTTGTGTCAGTCTATTCAGATCTAAGCCACCGGTACCCTTACTTTGTACAACGATGGTGGATCCTTTCATTTCCAACTTACCTTGCTTGGCCATCGCCTGGTACTCCGCCTTGGTCATCATTAACTTCTGTACTCGAATTACTTTCTGACCTACCTTCATCTCGACAAATCCCGATTTTTCCGTCATGGCATCCAGTGCCTGTTTGGACAGGCCCAAGTTCTCCAATGTCATTATTTTCGTAACAGATTTGGGTGCAGGTTCTGCTAGTTTTGCAGATGATTCCTGTTCGGTGGGTTCGCTAGTTTTCTCTGGTGGTTCACTCTGCGCTGGCAGTGTTTTTGTTGTCGGTGTGACTTTGTCAGTACATTTATCTTTCACTCCTTTATATACTTTAATCGTGTCGCTACGAATGACAGGTTGAATAGTGCCTGTCTGAATTTTATTCACCGGTTTTACATCTTCTGGTTCATCGATATCCTCTTCTGAATCTGATCCGAGTTCATCTTTTAAGAAGTCTGCGTAATTTTTTATCTTCGACTCTCTCTGTGACCGCCGTACTTGTGGTGTACTCGAGTTGATCTCACTGTCCATCTGTGCTTCTTGTATTTGTGCACTTTGGATCTCCTGCTGTGTGAACTCATCGTCGTAGTCGTCCAGGTCACCGTGTTTCACCTCGTGGTCCTCTAGTTCTTCCTGTGTTTCAAAGGAGTAGTCGCATTTGTCGCAAGGATACGGCAGACCGGACAGATGCGTTGTTACGTGTTCCTTGACGGTTCGCGCGTCGTTGAATTCCTTGTTACAAATGAGACATTTCAGATTGACCATGGAGTGGATGGCGGTGTGGTTGACTAAGGAGTCTTTACGTCGGAAGGACATGCTGCACACGTCGCACTTGTGCTCACCGTACTCGTTGTGCGCTACTTTGCGACTGTAGTGGTTGCGCAAGTGCCTGGTAAGATGGTGGCTGAGGAGAAACGTGCGCGGACACAGTTTACATGGGAAGGGTCGGGCGCCCGCGTGTGATGTAACATGACGTGCCAGTTTGCCGGCCGTCGTGAAACTCTCATCACAATAGTTGCACTTGTACGGATTCTCCGGATTGTGCACAGCCTCGTGTCGTTCTAGGCCCTGTTTAAATGCGAAACTCTTATCGCACTGGTCACACTTGTATGGACGTTTTTTCTTGTGAATAAGCATATGTGCATCTAGATCTTCTGACGACAGGTATGTTTTGTCACAGTACGTGCACAGGTACTTGGGTACGGACACGTGTACTTTCTCATGACGGTGCAACAGTGTTGCACGTGAAAATGATTTGTCACACACCACACATGTATAGGGTTTCTCACCAGAGTGTGTCTGACTGTGTTTGGACAGGTCGTGCTTGGAAAAGAACCGTTTGCCGCATTCGAAACATGCGAACTTACGTTCCCGAGTATGTTGGCGCATGTGTATGTCCAATAGCTGCTGTAGAGGGAACGAACGTTCGCAGTGTTCGCACGAAAAACAATGCGTGATCACCTGTTTCGGTGGTGTATTCACTTGCGACAGCTTCATATCGACGTCCTTTATTTCTGGCTCGTCGCACAGTACAGTGGTTACATCGTCCGCTGGTTCTACTGTATTGAGAGGCTGCTCAATATACTGGATAGCATTTTCTATAGCTTGCACAATGATGTTGTTGTTGTCTTGTACCGGTTCAGCTTTCAGGCTATTGCCATTAGTTTTCGTACGTTTCTCAGGACTGGCCTGTGTTTCTGCTTCTACGCACCGCTTTTTCGTAAGTTTCGGCGTCTGAAAGTATATACCGAATGTTAACATTATAACGGAAATTTATATGTATTGTACATTACCTGCATTGCTTCCTCTTTTCCATACTTATTCAACACTCCAGTTGCCAAATACAATTTCAATGCATCATCAGATCGTTTGCAAACAGTTTTGAACAAGTAAGATTTTCCTGTTTGTGAACGACAATCATCGCATATCATTTGAGGCATCCCATCATTGGCAAATACCTAAGCCAATAACATTAATATCATCCAAATTAAACAAAGAAGCCAACCTATAAATTTGCTGTTAAACTACATAAACAACAATGATGATTAAGAAAAGGTATTATTATTGTTTTATAATACAATCTACCCAAACAACGCTATAAATTATCCGGTATACAAACCTCGATAGCAACACAAGCCATTATTTGTAGTGGTAGCGGTGTAGCATTCTTATTGTCTCGTTCATAGATGTTACTTAACGGATCTTTTTCTGTCAAACAAAATCTGCAAATATGCATAGCTCGCAACGTTGCTGCTCGATCTTCCATTTTTATCACAATTTACACTGTTATTACAATAATATTGCCGCCTGTCATCTATGTGAAATATCAAGATGGTGGTTGACAACACTACGCACAATATCGACCACAGCCGTGACAGCGTTGTAGTTCTATGTTAGTTGCTCCTCTTCATTGTTGGATGGCAGCACAAAAGCTAAATTCAGTAATAACCACTACGTTATGCAATTGATGATACATAATAGTTATGCGCGAAACAGGATTACAGATCTATCAATAAAAGATAATATTATTTGTTTATTGTGTAAAGAAATTGTAGTATATTAAAATACACACAATAAATTCACTAATGTAATGCAATTATATAAAGTAGGGCGTTTCGGGATGTATGCACTTGAGATATTGAAGAAAAATAATGTATACGAGTTCGGAAAGAAAGCAATTGTCGATGTTTAATGTAGACATAATCAATATTAATCGGAAATATGTATAATGCTATCGGTATGAATAGTGAGTGTGGTGTGATCAAGGTCAGAAAGCGTCGGTAACGGATTGTTGCGGTACAGCTTGTCTTGTACAATAAAGAGAACGTACCTTCATACCGCAAGTTGCTAACGAGCAACAGTTGTGGTGCAGAGGTTCTTGAACATGGCTCGCCTTCTTATACTCGCTGTTTTTCTTTTCATCGGACTTGGTAAGTGAGAATTACAATTCATATTTTAGTTTCAAGCTAATACTAAACTAAATAAATCATACTAAATTGTATTTGGATCTTGTGTTAATAATTTAGAAATATTACAGGCATATATAAGTTTTAAAACATATACATAATATTAAAAT
>JAGJTL010000111.1:5246737-5269972 GCA_022063505.1 Calosoma granatense | reverse complement strand
GGTGATAATTTCTTATATTATTTAGTTTTAAACTAAACTTATTATATATTTTGTATGTAATCCGTATTCAATTATTAAAACACAATACGAGTACATTGTTACAGATACATGTTTCAATTGTGTTCTAAAATTACAGTATTGTACCTATTTCAATATACTATCTATTTAGAAGGTACATTATTAACCTTGAATGTGATAATCAATTTAAGAAACATCCTTCAGATAATGCAAACTGGTTAGGTGTGTAAACCAGTTTACAATTGTTCTGTATCCTTGCTGTAGTAAGTGGGAAAATCATTTACGTGTAATTTTCTACAACAATATAGAAATACAGATAAACTGAACATTGAATAAACATTTGACGGTACTTTTATGTCTCTTGAACATAAGTGGCAGAGTTCATAATGTCCCGAGTCTTGTGAAATTGTGAAAGTGATACAAGGAATTTCAAACGTAAAGGTCAACTGGTCTCTCTTTCTTTTACATACAAAAGTTAATTATTAACAGATTTATTTAACATACAATGCGCATGCAAGTATACGTTACATCTGTTATTGCAATTTTCTCATATGATAGAATTAAAATACAAGTAGTACAGCATGTTTGGTAACTGATTCACTTTGCTGCAGGTGCAGTATGTGGTCAATCCAGGAAACAGCAAAACAAGAAAAACAAAGAAGCAGACGACAGTACAACAGATGAATGTCCAGAACCGAATGGATATTTCGCAGATGCAGAACAATGTGACAAATATTATGCATGCGTCGACGGAGCTATTACCGAGAAACTGTGCCCCGATGGCATGGTGTTTAACGATTTCAGTTCCGAATATGAAAAATGTGATTTGCCTTTCAACATTGATTGCAGCCAACGACCTAAATTACGTAAGCATTGCATGGGCATGTTCATCTTACGTAGCATATAAATAATGTATGAATGATTGATTACAGAAACACCACAGCCAACTGAACACTGTCCCAGGTTGCACGGATATTTTAATCATGAAGACAAGGATATTTGTGACAAGTTCTACTACTGTGTCGATGGTAAACCCAACATGATTACCTGCCCAGATGGACTTGTGTACAACGAGAAAACTGGCATCTGTACCTGGCCGGATGAAGCCAAGAAGAAAGGCTGTTCTTCCAAAGGTAAAATTGTCACACATTTGAATTTTTATTATGAGTTTCCTCTCAGCTTACAAGAAGAAAGTTAACGGATGTTGCACATTTCCCATTTCCCTGATAGTGTAACAATAATTCTGAACGATGATATAAAAACAAAGTAATGTGTGTTTTAGATGTGTTCCAGTTTGAATGTCCGAAAGTGAGTGAGATGGAGGCACTGACACATCCACGGTACCCTGATCCCGAGGATTGTCAATTTTTCTACGTGTGCATCAACGGTGACACGCCACGTCGTAATGGTTGCAAGCTTGGACAAGTGTTTAATGATGCGACGAAGAAATGCGACTGGGCACGTCACGTACCTGAATGGTGAGCATTGTTTATAATTCAGATTATACATATTTACTATCCAATATATATTTACACCAACAGCAAGGACTGGTACAAAGGGCAGTTGACAGATGAACAACTAGCCGCCCTGGAGAACCCCCCAACACACAACCCTAACGGCCCTCAACGCAGAAAAGGTCAAAAGAAGCCCAAACCTCAACCAGCGGACGATTAGATAATACTTCTTATTTCTAATATACATTTACTATGTAGTTGTACAATTTTATATTTGTAATAAATAAAAAAATGTGTTTCTAATTGTTTTAATCTATTTCTTTATGGAACAAGTACATATTAGTTAAATTCTGTATTCTGTGTCTTAACAAAATACCCAAAGCTATCATAATATCGTACGCTTTCACTTGAACGATTGCGTTTTGTGAAAGTAAATTCAATATTGTATTTCTCATAACCAAACCATACGCTCTATCGAATTTGGAAACTACCTAATTTTTTGTTCAAAACAAAAAAATCAATTATGTTATTAATATTCAAATGCAACTACTGATAATAATAAATACAATAAAAATTAACAAATGAATATATTCTTTACGGAAAAAGGAAAACGTGACAGGGTTTTTAGTTAAATACGTGGCATACCATTTCAATATAATCAAAAATGAATATCAGGGAATCGAATAAATGTTACTGGCACATGTGCACGTAAATTTCTTTACAACTTAGAAAGTATTGGCCTCACTTCGGGCTGTGAAATTTGTGTACATATTTGTAATATTCTGATAATAACCTTGCCCGAACTATACCTATACAAAGTGTCATTTTCGGATGTTTTCCTATATGCCTTTATCCATAATATATTCATTGCTTATTCATATTATGAATGTCAAAAGCGACATACTCCAATGACCATGTATAAGGTCTTGTTCTGGAAAAATGTTATACATTTTTGTCACCTTGATCAGTGTATGCTGCATTCCAATTTGACGGTTATTCCAAGTACAAATAATATTATCGAGTATTTTGCTTTTAATTTTGTAAATAATTCCTAGAAATGATTTCACAGTAAATTCATTTTAACATCGAGCTCTATTATATAAAATTAATAATTAAACATGTTTTACAAAATATCAATCGTACATAATGGATACGGTGTAATATTTAAAGGAACAGTATGTATACATATATGTACATATACAGCATAGACAGCTATTTCAGTAAATTAACTGTTAACATGTATGTATATAGGAAATATATATATACGTACAGATGTTTGTTTAGTCTTGTCGAGGTGCTGCATGTAATATATTTATGCAGTGCATGTCTCTTGACATGGAAATTTGATGTGTACTGCATATTGAAATGTTTAACTCGGCTGCCAGACGCATATTAATGTGTATAGTTTGTATGAAGAAATATTTTCAGGACGATTCTGTTAGAAAAATAGTATTTTAACTAAAATAACAATATTCTTATTTAGTGTTGTGGCAAGTGAAACTGGATAAATTATAGTTTTCATGATTTTCTAACTAGTAGTATAGGATGATTGATTCAATATTAGATTTGACGGTATAGCAAATTATCAATAGTATTGAATATGTCCGAGTTGAACGGGTATGTAAATCTATGTATGCTTGTGCATATGTAAAAGGTTAACGGTGGTAGGAGTTGTGGTGTGGTGTGCTACTAAGCTGGGGGGGTGGGGCGTTGAAAGAAATGTAATTGTCCATGTCGATCGGCCGTCACGAGGGAAGGACTTGGCCACGTCTTTGACTCGGCTGGCCTGCTGCACGGCGAGTTATTAAATCCGTCCAAGAACAGAAATCCATACAGTTTCAAGTCAGAGGTGAACGTTGTATCACCTCCATACACATTTAGTTTAGAAAGTTCAAAATCATACTTGCCAACATGAACTGGTACATTGCCTTCCTACTGGCCACTGTTGCAGTCAGTGCAAGTAAGTACAGATTATAGATTACTTTCATTTCTTCACGCATCATCCATACTTTTAACTTATTAACCAGCTTTTTACCTATATATACATTTGTATTTTATAACATATTTATAGCAGGCTGGGCCTGTAATATATTAATCGAGGAATTGTTCAAACAAGTATAAAAGATTCCAACACTTTTACCCAGAAACATTCCATATAGTGATGGATCGAGTATTTTACTGGTAAAATTTATATTTTCTTGTGTTTTATTGAAAAAAGTGAAAGTTCACTGATATAAACATTCGTAAAAACTCTTAGAAATTATGTACCTGCATAGCACCATATATTTTTCTGTACAAGTTATTTAGAAAAATAGTTATATAAAAATAGAATTGCAAAGAATTTTTTAAATAGCGATTGAGAGTTACGTAGAGATTTAAAAATTTAAAGACAAGATAGTTTTGCTTTATTTCATAAAAGAGTACATATTTCATGTTATTATGGAAAACAAAAGAATTTTAATTATACAGACTATTTTAATGAAACTAAAAACAGCACTGTACGTTATTGAAGTTGGTTAAGGTGTGTAAGTAACACGTGTACTATGAACTGGAGTCGCACCTTTAGAAAGTAGCTGAAAGTAATATCGTAACAGACATGCTGTTATTTGTCGCGTCATATGTGAGCTGTCGTTATTTAATATGTATATTTTATACTGCAGACAGTCAATGTTGGTTCTGATCAACATGAATATGTTTGCACATACTATTATTACGTGATCAGTAAAGATTGATAATGAGGCCACATGAATATCTGCAATTAATAATTGAGTCGTGCCAACAAGAACCGTTCGTATTTGCAGTTAATAATGTAGTCGTGTTACCATGAACCGTTGTTTCACAGAAAACATTACATAAATTAACTACACGCATTGTTATATAACCGGCCAGTAAAAAAAAAAACTGAAAGATGAGTTGCTCACCTCGATATGTAAACGTCAAGCACATCCTTTCACTTTCTTGGAACCTTATTAATGCAAAATTACCGGTGACATTTCAAGTATCCATTTGACTTTCTTGAACTGGTGAAATGTTCGTGATAGTCCGTGTGTGTTATTGGACAACGTACTGCAAACATTATTTGTTTATTTGAAATGCCAATTAGTAGAAATAATTGTCATTTCACTTTACAATAGCATTTATATTTATTTAGCTGCAGGTTGTATGGTAATTAATAACTAATTGTGTGGGGAATGTAATTAGTAAACTACGAGTGCAACTGTACCAATGAACAACGTTTTCAGGTGCTCAGTCCTTCAAGTGTCCACCCAAGGACGGTCAGTATGAAGACGCAAGGCAATGCGATAAATTCTATGAATGTACGGATGGTGTCGCCACAGAGAAATTATGTCCTGACGGTCTTGTATTCGATCCTCTCATCCGTAAAATCAACAAATGCGACCAACCGTTCAATGTAGACTGTGGAGATAGAACTGAATTGCGTAAGTGGCACACATTCAATATGACATTTCCCACATAACCTAACAGTTAGGGTAAATGAAATGTTTATTGACGTACAGAACCACCCAAGGCAAACAAGCTGTGTCCTAGAAGGAACGGATTCTTCGCTCACCCTGAGCCCAATGTGTGCAACATCTTCTACAACTGTATCGAGGGTGATGCTACGGAGATTACATGCACTGCTGGTCTTCATTTCGACGAGTACACGGGCACATGTGTGTGGCCTGATGCAGCCGGTCGTTCTGGATGCAAAGCTCAGACCAGTGAGTATCTCCACATTAATATCCACAGGAATATTGAATTGTACGATTGCTAATATATGAATTCATTGCCTATAGACACTCAATTGAAGGATGGATTCACATGCCCATCTCAGGGTCAGACTGATGCTAATGGTCAACAAGTTGCTCACCCGAAATACGCTCACCCTACGGACTGTCAACGGTTCTACGTATGCCTGAATGGTGTGGAACCCCGTGACCTCGGCTGTCAGGTCGGCGAGGTATACAACGAAGAATCGCAACGTTGTGATGCACCTGAAAACGTACCAGGATGGTGAGTTTCAGCACTAGAGACATACATTTATCATGAATGTAAAATACATTTTCTAATATTTTCTGCATTTTCTTTTAGTGAGGACTGGTACAAGGACGAACCTAACGCACCCAAAACCGCACCGAAGAGACCATAAGCCGTTTCACAGATAAATTATTCATCATGTATTAACAAGTCTGTTCTTTCTTAAATACCTAATATCCATTGTCTTGTACCGATTTATACATACCAATAATTCCCGTATCGGGATGCCGATGTGAATTTCATATTTTTTTTACTTTTTAACATTAAATGTGTATGTATGTGTAAAAATAAATAAATGTTTCTTGTATACAATTGTAATATACAACATTTTTATAATGATACATGTTCACATTGTGTAATAAAATTTTATAAAGAAAGTCGAATGATCATATTATTATCAACTCGTCGAAAACAACTTTCAAAAATATTATTCCTTTAAGGTATAGGTAAAGTGGCTGTTTCAATATTCAATAATTGGTAATTACAAGTATCTACATATACACAATTACTAAAATTCAAAATATGTATAAAAGTTAAAAACAAGATTCACTTATATATATACTTGTTATTGACTATTAAGTAATATATATATTGTATATCACTTTCACATACAAATAAAATATCATATAAAATACATTCATTATTGCAATGAAAATGTGCATCAAAGTAATTTGAACGCTTTAATAAAATTTCTAAGTATTGTTGGTTACGTATGCTAAATACAAGGGGGTAACATATGAATATTTGATGATTACCATTCTGATGTCTGGTGAAAATTATTTAATTAGATGTTGGTAGGGATCAGTCACGTAGAGATGGTCGTGGGGTGCGGCTTGTGACTTTCTTCCATTGGCAGGGGGAGGTGGAGTGGTTTTAAGGTATTTGTTTTACAGAGACGTCATATTGAAACGGACAGCGAGGTTTACTGGTCACACAGTGCAGTATATGCACAAGTTTATTATATACGTGGATTGAAGATGGTGATGACGAGAATGCTCGTTAGTGCTGGTTCACTGTTGGTGTGTTTGCAGTTACTTGGTAAGTTTTTCTGGTTACGCTTTCACTAACTGGAATGCACGGTGCCGGCTGTCAGATAACTTACTGCACTGAAATTGTATTGTGAAATACTTATTGATTTATTTCAATATAAATTTGTAAATATTGTATTGTTTATTTTGTACAACGTATACAGCTGTTATATTTGTAACCAAACATTTTGAAATAAACACAAAAATATCTGCGTGTTGCTGACAATTTTAATTAATGAGTTTAACTTTCTAAATATTTGTTCGTTATATAATTTATAAGTATATACGTATCATGAACTATATATTAAACGTTATATTTGTATATTACAGGTTTGGTTCTTGCACAGGACTTTAAGTGTCCTGATAGAACAGGATTTTTCCCTGATCCTGTACAATGTGACCTGTACTATGTGTGCTCCCAGGGACGTGCAGAAGCTAAATTATGCCCTGATGGTCTGGTGTTCCACGATGGAGATCCGAATCACGAACGTTGCGACATTCCCGTGAATGTGGACTGCGAGGACAGACCGGAATTGCGTAAGTATATGTTTCTGATTATATCAGTATATACACAGGTATTAAATAAATGATTATACTTGAATAGAGGAGCCCAAACCGAGTAAAGGATGTCCGCGAGCGAACGGTTACTTTCGGCATACAGATCCACGAGCTTGTGACAAATTCTTCAACTGTGTAGACGGTACTCCACACGAGTTACCTTGTCCACCAGGTCTGATCTATGATGATTCGGGAAGTACATGTGCCTGGCCCGCAGAGAGCCGACGTAAGGACTGTACTGATGCAAAACGAGGTAGGCCATTATCCGCATGCACAATGCTCTGTAACTGTGCCACGAAATATACTTGAATATAGTAAATGGTAAATGTAATATTTAGACGTGTTGGATGACGGATTCTCCTGCCCGGAAGGAGATGTGATGGGCCCTAATGGAAGGAACTTACCTCATCCTACCTTCGCGCATCCAGATGATTGTCAGAAGTTCTACATATGTCGGAACGGAGTTCAACCGCAACGTGGTTCATGTTCTGCTGGTACAGTGTACAATGAAGAAACGTTCCAGTGCGATGAACCAGCCAATGTACCAGGATGGTAAGTCAAGTGTCTATTAGTGATTGGCTCTCATTAATTACGTATGAATCTATGTTTTAGTGAGAATTATTACAAGAACAAGAAAAACTGATCTTGTCTCATCACAACAAGGTGCTGTATGTCTGCGGTGTGTTGAACTAATGTACTAATTGTTTAGTGTTTTAACGTATTTCTATAATAACTACATGTTTCATAAGTACTTATATATTTAAAATCATTCTCAGGGTGTTGTATCGAGAAAGTAGTTATAGTTTTTGATACGCTGTTTTTAAAATGATGTAACATTATAGCCTCAGTACATTTAGATAATCATAAAAAGTGTTAATTATAATTAATAATGAAATTTTACCCACGTATTGTTTCAGGGTCAAAAGCCCCGATTATTTCTTAATTTAAACGTACAAAACATTAATGATTTATATTATACTATATATCATTTTTTCATTGAAATATAAGTATTTCATTTACATTATCCTAACAAATTGTACTGACAAAATAATATTCACACTTTCGCTATGCAACTCCCTATATATTTTATATAATAATGTATAATAATTTGTGACACAAATAAATACATATATACATTACTTATACATTAAGTTTTACTAATACATATTATTATTATTATTATTACAATATCAGATTTTTAAATGTTAATGGCTGAAATATGGAAAAACGTTCACTAATTAGGAACACTTGCCCCCAATTAATTAATATTAATTTAGTTTCTTATGGGTAACATTTGTTCCGTTTGGGCAAAAAACCTAATTGAAATATTTTATTACAATGAATTATAATTATAGTAATAAAGAATGATTTTGTTATATTTTATTGTCTGTTATTAAGAATTATAACTAAATTCCAGCAAGTTTACAGTTCAGATTTTTAAGACTTTTGATATAATTATGGCATTGTTTTGATAATGAATTGTTTTGAAATAGGTTGTAGATATTGTATAAATGCAGTATTATAAATTGAATTCAATATTTTAATTATTATTCTGGAAATAAACCATATGATTTGATTTACAAAGAACGTTTTAAAAGCAAGTCTTGTTCGGATAAGACTTACGTGAAGGTGATTCGGTATGATTGTATGCGAAATGCTCCAGATATCCATTATTTTCAAAAGTTGCTCAAGGTGAACCGAAAATAACGTTTTCAAGAATTCACTTCACACCACACCCAGAAATTTTGTAAATGTTAACATAATCAGTGAAATATTTTTTCTTTGATTGTTTAACTGGTCCACCAGCTGAATCTGTTGAAATTGATAATACGCAATTTAATAATTAATCATAATATGTTTTAAGAAAGAATGAAAGTAATTTGATGCTGATCATTATATCCTAAATTACAATTACTTTTTCATAAAATGTAACAGTTGCATAACACAAGTTGTAACTGTGTCAAAAACTGCAAAATATCGAACAACAGCATGGTATAGCTACATGTATATATTATGTACGTGCGTATATATACGAGTGTGCGCTGGTGTTGGTGTGGTCACCTAATCTTACCGGTGTCTGACAAGTTCTAAATACCGTAAGTGAAGGGTACGGCTCTCGGTTCCGGCGCGGTACGCAACGGGCAATTATATGGCGAATAGAGTAGAAAGTGTGCGACAGACCGAACTAACACGGCAGCACTCCACTTAGTTGGTAAGTCACAGTGGTCTGTCTTAGTTGTGTTGTACTCAAGTACAGTCCGGGATAGCCATGAGACAATATTTGTGTGCGGTACTCGTCAGTATTGCTATCACTGTGGGTAAGTGTTGAACATCTTAGTTACTAGTATGTATTAAACATAATTACATTCACAATAGTATATTCTTACAACTGTGTAAGATCTGTGAGATATGTTGTATACAAGGTATTGCTAACATAATTCAGTACTGTTGTCTTACATTACTGGTAAGTGAATGTACACACATTCACATATACAGATATTATGCGCAGAGAGTAAAGTATATCCTTAACTGGAGCACGTATGAAAGTCAAACATTCTGATTTAATTTTTGTCATTTAACAAACTACCAACACTTGTTAATATATACATACATGGTTAAGGTAGTAAGAATAAAATCCTATGTGCTAAATAAACTACAACACATACAACAACAACAAAATGAAAGTAGTGGACGTTGACAATGCAGTTAAATTTTTTGTGGACAATGCAAGGAGAAAATATTTAAATATTTACAAAACGAAATTTCTATTTAACAGCTGACGGAGATAGCGCAGTTAGTAGTACACATATCAATAATGATTTATATTGTAGATTTTCTATAATGCATAAATATCCATAGTTTATTCACGAGTTCTAAAATATTTAATACAAGTTTTATATTTAGTCCCCATATGGTATACGTTAAATGTACGTGTTATTTAAGCGTTGATTTGAATAAACATTGAAATTAACTTGCAAACAGGTTATACTTCAAACGCTTGTTTCCGTAATAGGCTAGAATCAGGGTAATGTCTTGTTTTTATTCGACGAAATGACCTCGCGAACGGTGTTCAGGCGTGACGCCTTAAATACACCAATGTATGTCGGGTTGTCTGTATACTTATGTGACGGGACGTGTTATGTCGTGTGGTTCACAGTGAGCGGTGGCGTGGTGCTCCAAGACGCTCCGCAATGCCCGGAACAGCATGGTGTTCAAGCGTACGCGCATCCGGAGTCTTGTAACCTGTTCTTCCTGTGTACGAATGGCACGTTAACCGTGGAACAATGTGAAAATGGACTGTTGTTTGATGGCAAAGGCGCTGTACATCACCACTGCAACTATCACTGGGCCGTGCACTGTGGCGAACGCAAGGCTGACTGTAATTATACCACTGATCGATATTTTATACATATATAATGATGTTTGCTTATACAGTAACTCCTATCAGTACCCCGGGTTGTGAGTACCAATTCGGTATCTACCCAGATGGACACGAGTGCTCCACCAACTATATAAAATGTGCTCATGGTGAACCGCTGCCCCATCAGTGCGATCCAGGACTCGTCTATGATGACCGCATCCATGGATGTAACTGGCCTGATCTGCTGCTTGAAACTTGCAACCCCGAAGGTATAGTTGAATTATTCTTCTTCTTTTTAAAACTTTAAAAGAAGCATATGACCGAGTGTGACGTTTCATGAACGGAAATAATTATGAGACGAAAAACAGTTAAATACACTACGGATAATAGTGATTTCAGTTTAACGGTACATTTAATGTAAAATTCATTGTTAAATATAAAAACACAACGAAGACTACGGTGCTTAAATGATAGTAATTTCATTTTAGAAAAATCTTAAATTCGATTTTCTTATAACATCAATGTAAAACTGATTGTTCAATAATATCTGTTTAATTTTATACAATAATAGCAAAAAAATACAGCCTGAAGTTTAATAATATATTTGTACTAAATATAAAATCATTTATAGTTTATGCGTAACATCGTTAAACATTTAAATTACAACAAACATTGTCGAACATTATCTCTAAAATATTCACATGTTAATAATCAAAAGTTTTAAATTAAGCTTATACTTTTTGTTCGACTATGACTTATTTTGCTTGTTTTTCTTTCTGGAAAAAAACTGTCACTTCTAGTTGAGCTGCACGTATATGAATTGAATTAGATTACAGGATGGCCAACACAAATAAACAAACAATTTTAGCGGACCACCATCAAAGCGTTGCCAAAGTAAAAGCGATTTAATCTAATATTAATAGTATCTTGTGCACGGATACCTTCCTTGTACCGCCTCTCTCTCTCTGTCTGTCGCCAGCGATTCATCCGTTTGTCTTACGTGTTAAAATGATGTCGGAAAACATTTTATTTTACGGCTGCTGTATTTGTTTTTACATGTGAGTGTGTGACACCATATAATCATGTGCGCACCTCTAACACATGGTCCGCAATTTATTATTTGTTTTTGTTTATTTAAAAATGACAGTCTACGAATGGAGAGTGCTGGTGTAGCGCCATTATATTATGTATAACCATCATTAGAGCTATTCATTGTATGGTGGAACATGTATTGCGGTTTCAGCTGTGGTGGGTTTCAAGTGTCCGACCAAGGTACCGTCAAATACACAGGCCGCCAAATTCTGGCCATATCCTAGATTCGCCGTTCCCGGTGACTGCCATCGTCTTATCACTTGCGTCAATGGATTCCCGCGCCTTATCACCTGTGGCGAAGGCAAAGTGTTCGATGAATTGTCCCTGACGTGCGAGGAACCCGAGCTGGTGCCCCACTGTGCAGCGAACCACTTGAAATAAACGCGCGCATACTTATACATTCTTCCCTGTATTCAAATTTTGCACAATACACTTCTTCTCTATATTAGTCTTATAAATATGTATGTATATTTTTACCATAAGAAATTACAGAATGTATAGTTTTATCAAAATCATTAAAATTTACATTATTTTAAAATGATGGTTACCTCTATAAATAATTTAGACAATTGTTAATAATATGTTCGGGTGTTTATTATGAAATAGAATTAAATTCAATGAGTTACCTAACATTACAAGATTAGGTTGGGATTAGTTTAGTGACAATTTAGTTCAGTGTAGTGAAATAACATTGGTTTAGGAACAGTGAATTGCGTTGTCTTGAATATTTTAATATCGGTGTATCTGACCTTGTTTACGTTCCATGTATTGTGCAGTGCGCAGTGTGCATGTAATTCTTTTCTTGTGACCATGAGATCTTGGTCTAGATGCTGCCGTGGGCTAGAAAGTCAGCCTGTAGTTTATATGTGAATGGTAGTACCAGTTAGTTGTGTTTCAGTCCTTGCATACAAGGCTTGTACCAGCATCATATTCACAACTTTCATGTAAGTACTACTATATATTAATTTTGACAAGCTTCTGTTTGTCATCTTTTTAACTACACAATACTCCCAATAAACTGTGTAATAAAATAGTAGAAAAATATAAACTTATCGCTAACATATGATTATTTAAAATTTTGTACAAGTTTGTATCGACAGTTTGAAGGTTAATACATAAAATCTGTCCTTGTAATTAACAATAAAATTAACGTATGTAATTACTAGTACTGTTGCCTTCTTTTTAATGTATATTGACACAAGATACACATGTAAGCTATTCATATAATAAAAATAGTGGAAAAATGTATGTGTTGTAAACACTTATCACTATCATTCGACTATTTCAAATTTTGTACAAGTTTTTATCAGTAATTTCAAGGTGAATAGATAAAATCAGTGCTTGTTAATAGTATTTAAATGAACGTTAATATAATTACGAAGTAAGTATTGATGGAATACTGTTGTATTGCGTATGTCTGTCTGACTGTAGTGCAAGATGCCATTGACCCTGTATGCCGTGTCGGATGGGCCTCCTTCGTTAGCTGTAAGACAAGCACTGCACGCTCTCGGCCTCAAATATACGCACATAAATGTGGACTTTGGACTCGGCGAACACATGACTGAAGAGTACGCATTGGTAATATCAATTACACATGTCACTTTCCACTTAAACTGAATGAAATATAGCGACTAATGTTTACATACAACTGAATAGAAAACCATTATCTATTCCATTTTTCCAAGTAACTATACTATATATGTATAATGACAGATAAACAACGAAATCAAAGTATTGTACTTCAATTTAATTTAACATTTTTTTTGTAGAAAAATCCTCAAAAAGAAATACCCGTTTTGGATGACGATGGATTTTTCTTGAGTGAGAGGTATGCGATATAGAAATGTCACTTGAATGAGTCGTAAATTATTTATTTGATTATGTTTAGCAATGCCATACTGCAGTATCTAGCTGACAAGTATGGAAAAGATGATAAACTGTACCCAAAAGACTTACGAACCAGAGCTATTGTGAATCACAGGTTGTGTTTCAATCTGTCAACATATTACCGGTATATTTCGGAACATGTGGTACGTATTACGTACATTGCTTGTTATACATTGATTGTCTTTTAACTTAACGTGGCTGTGCAGATGGCACCGATATTCTTTGCCTACGAGCGTACAAACCTCAGTCTGAAGAAGACACACATCGCTCTGTCCGTATTTAATAAGTATTTGTCGAATGTTGGTACTAAGTATGCAGCTTGCGGTAGGTATATGAGTACAATTCATCACAGTTTCATCATATTGATGAATGTTTTACACGCAGATGACTTGACTATCGCTGATTTTCAACTGGTAACTGCTACTATGTGCTATGTGCTATGTGGAAGCTATTGATTTCGACATCAGTAACTATCCATTAGTATTGAAGTGGTACAAGACGTTCAAAGAGGAGTATCCAGAATTATGGGAAATTGCCGCAGCAGGTATGAAGGAGATTAGTGAGTTTGAGAAGAATCCACCGGATCTGTCACACATGGATCATCCCATTCATCCAGTGCGCAAATGATCACTATTTTCATGGAATTACCACCGCGTATTATATTTGTATTGTGTCATTTCTACATATATATATGCTTGATCTGATTTTTTCAAATAAACATAATTATATATACACAGGAGAGTACAATCTGCACTTCTAAAAGAATTAATAAGTAAAAGAAAAATTATACATGCATGTTATACATACATAGATTTGAAGTGGATATATTTATATATTAAAAAAGGATAATAACTAAAAGTTTATTAATGGACTAATATATTTCCAAAAATCGTTGTTGCTAAATTATGAATACAACTGCGATCAATTGTAGTCGATCTGTTAGTCATACCTGATGCGTATGATTGTGAAAATAAATACATACTGGGGATCTTCATTACACGCATATCTTTGTTGATGTACGGGTTGCCTAAATACTAGCTTATAGTTGTCATAAAATCGACATTATCATAATATTATACAAATAAAAGATTCAGATCCCATGAACTTCATAACCCCCAAAATCTGCACAAGTCCAATAACCTTTCCTGGTAATGTGAATTTAATGTGTCGCTAAACATTGTCGTGCTATGGACGTCGGACAGTTCACAGATTTGGCCATCAAGGATGGCGCTACGGAGGATATGCGATATTAAAGTATGGAGATTTGTATGTGTGTTGTGCACGCCAGTCTGTCACCGTTTATACTCACTAATGATGACTCTGTTGTCTTATTGTCTATGCTTTCTTCATCCTCGACAGTACGTATAACACAAGTTTCTGCAGCGTGCTTAAAATATTTTTTTCATATAATGCGATTCTCGTACAACACGTAACCGCGTCACACGGGAGTCTACTGTATTTTCTGAATATTTCGTTATATTCTTCGACCTGTGATATGACCACACCCCGTTCATACTTTTTGCACCATCATTCATTCTATTTTTTCAGGGAAACTGGATAAAATCTAAAGGTTTTTTTTCTGGGTCTCCGAGTCTAGTTTGTCAGAAATGCCGACACCTACCCTTCATATTATATAGTTTTTTGCGCGCATATCGAAGTGGATTTTAATGAAGGGGCACTAGTTCATCTTTTTTATACCGTTAATGTAATACTTTTATTATAGACAAGACTAGTAAGGACGTGTTAATTTTGTCAGCTTGTTAACTTGTTCCTGGAGCCACTGTGGACAAATAATTACGACTGTCTATTTAAATTTTAGTAAATAAATACGTTCGTATCGGTAATAAAATAACCTATGCAAGCAAGGATGTTTAGGAATATTGAAATTACAACATGTTTTGTATATTTGTAGCACTTACATTGAATTATTTCAAATAGATATCTCCTTCTCAACATGCTAATCATCAATTTGAATCTATCCGCAGACAATGTACGTGTCAGTGTGAGTATGTATTGCATGAATGGTAATGATAGGAGTATTTCTAACAGTTCTAGTTTTTGGTTTTTGTCGAAATGTTGCGGTTTGTAGAAAAAGCGTGGCCAGTAGCAATAATGAAACAGTGACTAGCACACGAAGTCACCTATAACATCGGCGTTGCTGGGCGCTAAGTGGAAACAAATAACAGTGATACACACACATACACACACTCGCATTAGGGGGAGACGAATTCTAGTCTAGTATCTATGTAGTACGGTCCAGGCATAGACATCGCCGCCCTTATTATTTGGTACTTCCTGTTGCGCGTAGCACAGCACACACTCATCAGCTTTACCATTGACTTTTCTATTTCTCTGTGTGGAAACTAATCTCTTTCCAAATAGCGTCACGTTTTTGTTTAAATTTCACGGCTGTCTCGCCCGTCTTTTTGTTCAAGTATATTTGACAGTTTATCTGTGGTTGCTGAAATAAGATAGCAGTAGCTAATTAAATATTATATTCATCTAATCCACGGTGAGCTTGTATTGTATATCATGCTGTATGTCATGTTTAAATACTTTAGTTTAGTTACATGAACGAACATTTTATTTTTTAAACTAGTATTTTTGTACTTATACATATTTAACCGTATGTAACCTCATGCGCCCGAAACTTAAACAATACAAATAGTTCTCTGTGGTGTCTGCTTTCTCATGCAAATAGACTTGGAATTATGACAATGGACCAAGTAGCATCATTTTAAATCATTTTCCAGAAATGTGAATTTCAGATTTAACAAGGCTGCTTTAAAAAGAACAGTAGGATATTGCGTGCCGGACATTTGCACGGGCAGGTCCCAGAATCCCGCGAGGCAAAGCCCTCCGCTTTAACACACACACACACACACACACGCACACTGATTAATATTACCATTCACCCATCCATCCATATTTCGTATATATGATGATCAAAGGTATTGCCGACGAGTCTGCGGTTGAATTTTGTATTAGGTTTATTATAAATGAACTAATTTCTGCCGCTCTATATATGACACAATATGTCCGATTGTTTACATGCATAGAACACAGATATTTTGAACATAATCCCTCGTTACCGTCAAACGCTTGCTTTATTCTGCCAAGTGGCAGGAGTTATGCTTGTTCAAAGCGGGTCGTGTGATTAGCTCCGATGTGCAAACATGACTCAACCACTTTTGGCGGAATTGGTTTAGGTTACAAACGATTGTGCACATTTTGTACCAAAAACCATATATCCGCTTAAATTGCAACAAAAACACAATTTCCAACAAATCATTAGATGTACGGTAGAAAAACTTAGGGACGAATATTGAGTACATATTTACCGAACGAAATTCTCTTTACACAAGTGTTATATTTTTTGATACTGTTTTGCCATACATACTACTCGTGTATTCAATGTTAACGAGGTGGTTCCTATTGAGTACAAATATTTTATTTCTGGGAACGATAAGAAAGAAAGCGCCGGAAGTATGGTGTAAAAAATGGAAACCACAAAACAAGTGTTCGCACATCGCATGTCAAACGGAGGAGCATCTGAATGAGTAGCGTTATAAAAGTTACCAGTTAACAATAACTATTACATGAGCTTGCCTGACCCATCAACAGTGCCGTGTCTTTATAATGAATTAGTATGAGCACGCACTGATCTTCCCCCAGTCATAATCGATAATCGGCTCCAGGAAAATGGAACTATACATATTTGTACTAAGCTATTGCTCATCCATATTTCAATTCAGTGTCAGCTGATATCAATACCTACAGAATAGTGTTCACTAATGAGTATTGAGGTCTGATTAGCAAATGTCTAGTTAACATGCCTAATGGTCACCTTACTAGAAGGAGACTTGCGGTTCTTTTCAGAAACCGAAACACGCAAACTTGTAACGTCAGCTAGAAAATCGACGCATTATCTATACATAAAACAATGTTGATTAATTTAAGAGTATAATATAATTTTACGTTAGTAACTAATGTTTATGCAGTACATGTGTGATATAATATAATTATATCGATATCTTGACATATCAAATGTGAAACAAAGGATATATTATGGTGTGGAGACTGAATGTAGTTTCAGGATATTTTGTACAATAAAATACACACTACGTTTAGTAATTTTAACTTTGAGTTTTTGTTAGACGGTTGTTCGGAAATGCCAGATTCAGTACGGATTAACGTCGCGTGTTGTAGGCGCAGCAGGTATTGACGACGGTGGCAAAAAACTGCTTACAGCGGCTCTGTATGATTAAATTCAAGAGTTGTACAATAGTGGAGGATTGAGTGTAAAACAGTTGCAAGCAGCAGTAAGTGGTAACTTGAGTATATAGAGCACACATACCACCCGGGCACATTGTCTTACCTGTGAGTGCCAGAGGGCTGGCCGGACCGGAGCCCTCGTCACGCGATTGGTCGGAGAGCACGCGCTTGGGGTTGCTCATAGGTGGGGAAATGTTACATCGAGGCCTGTTATATAGGATACAACAGGTAGTTTGTTGTGTTCATATTTGCTACAGTGCTCGGGTCGGTTGCATCGGTCAGTCAGCCAGTCAATCAGTCAGTTAGTGTAGTCAGTGTTTGTAAAATATATACGAAGAAGAATGGAAATGTCAGATTCGTATCGTTGCGTTTATTTGTGTGGTAGTCGCCCTCAACGGTTGGCCGGCTGTTATTCGACTTCCTTGTCTCACATGTACACGACCAGTTCCATGTACGATAGCCTGTCCGAAGGCTATCATACACCAAGTCCATCCGGAAGCTTAAAGTCCATGAGTCCACCGCCGGCTGATTTGCATTATACCGCACTGGTATCCGCAACTACCACCACGGCACCAAAGCTACAACAAGTGTTACCATCGCTACAACCGTCATCGCTGCCGGTAACGTCAGGTACAGTTGACAGCGGTGACGATGATAGTCTGGAGGACGACGACACATCCCGCCGACGCTCGAAGACGCGCGTCAGTCCTCACGTGATGCGGAAACGTCGGTTGGCAGCTAACGCACGAGAGCGTCGTCGCATGCAGAATCTGAACCAGGCATTCGATAGGTTACGCACATATTTGCCATCGTTGGGCAACGACAGACAACTGTCCAAATATGAGACGTTACAGATGGCACAGACGTACATCACGGCATTGTACGACCTGCTCACACCAGCCACGAAAGAGCCATTCTTGAAACCAGCGTCACCATCACAAACATTTGTTCACATGTGAAATGTTATCTACATAATTTAGTTACGTTGTAAATATGATAGTTTGTTGACTGGATGCGACAGGCATTGTTGTTGAATAGTTCTAAGTTGTACATAAGTTTATACATAAGTTACATAAGTTATTAGTTTAGAATGATGTATCTGAAATCGGCGAATTGTAAGCCGATATACCTACTGATCAGTATTCTAGCAATTGCCATATATCTATGTGTCATCATGATTTTATTAATATAAGTATTTATTCTCGATGCCAAAACTTTTTGTTATTTATAAGTGAAAACAATTGTATTTGATAACGCTTATTTTATAGTTAGAATTATTGAAATAATAAACTATTCAACTAATTCTGTTTTTTGATTTTGTGTCTACCTGCTGTTGAAGGTTGTGGTCATGTCGGGATACATTTTTCCGAGGTGATATGATATTTGCTAATAATGTTTATGCTAGTTAATTTTTCGTATATTTAAAGAAAATAATATAAATTTTAGTTCAGACAGTACAGTCGTGTCTGTATGAGTTTCAGATAATCACGTTCACATGAAGAAAGGAAACTAGCAGAATTCGTTAAGAAGGATGTTCACCGATTTGCTAAAATGACGTGTAAGTAATGGGTAGTTCCGGTGCACAGCTTACTGAACTGGTAAACATTTGTCAACAGATCATATTGCTTTTTATTTTGATATAAGCAATAGATCAACAGAAAAACAGTTACATACCAATATATGTATTGCTTTTTTATACTGTAATTTATATTATTGTAAACAAATTGTTTTCCATTTGATTGTTACAGTGTATAAAAAATGAAAATTAGTTTCAAAAGTTACTAAATTTTGATAATGTTCATAGTTTTTTTTAGATATTTTGATTACAAATATTGTACAGTAATACTTGCGTGATGGATAAAATTAAATGTAAAATTTTAGTATTTGTAATGAATTACTGTATGATTATAATAACATGAATACGGTCACTGAACACATCAGTCTTTGCAGGGCACTTATATTATTAATTGAAAATGTAACGTTGCACGCATTAGACGAACCGCTGGTATGCAGATAAATGAAAGTAGACTGCCATGGTCCTGGTGCAGTTGTCCACATCGATTGAACCAAGCAAGTAAATATATAAAAGCTGTTTGCATCGCAGTGCGGTAGTGCAGTCATAAAGAAACTTCGTCCAGCAACAGTGGATTTCATTGCACCATGAACGTGTTCATAGTTAGTAATTTAATTACCTGTAATTAATCATTGCAAAATCAGCCGTGTCAGTTATGTGTAACAAGTGTGTGCGACTTGGATTGTCAGTGAAATCAGATTGTAATGATCTTAGTTTGGTGAATTTGTATATGTTACAAGATATACACATATATATATTGTACAGTGGTATTTGGAGATAATTTGGAAGTACTATATTTCACTTTAAACATCTGTTTGCATACATACTGTTGTCTTGTAGCCTGTTGTAATGAAACTTTCCCTTCGTGATTTTTGTTCTTTTCAATAACTTTCGTTAGATTCCATGAAGTAAATCTAAAGTGGAGCAATAATATTATTTGCAATAACTGTTAATTTTGCACAATTTACATTTACTTATATACATACATATCGAAGTGTGTAGTATATATATATATACTACTACATGTACATGTACAGATTAGTAAAAAGTATAGAAGGGACCGTTTATTAAAGGAAAATTATTTCGATAACAATTAAAAATTAAACATTATCGCGCATACTATGTATTTGAAAATCGACACAACCTATAACTACACCAATATAAGGTCCATTATATAGTTTTGACTAACCCTGCGTACACACGTACATATAAATAAATGTTAATTAGTTATGTTGCAGTAGTAGATTGCCTTTCTCCAAGTCCCTATACTCGTTCACTGCGCAAAAACAAGTCTCATACACATACCATTTCACGGCAATTAATTTAAGTTTTATGCACCTGTACACAGTATACGTTTGTGAAAGGTAATAAATCAATAATCTGATGCAGGACTTGTTACTATGGATCACAGCAGTGGTGAATGTAGTTTCCTGCGAATACCAGGTAGCTAAATATGCGCCTCAACATGATAATTATGTAAGTACCATCATCGGTTTCAGATATTATTACAATATAATATTGTCATTGTGTAAAACATAATGTAATACAGGTACCGATGCGTTATTCCTATGCATATGATGTAAAAAATCCATCTACTGGTGATCACAAACACCACTGGGAGAACCGTGACGGTGATGCTGTCCAAGGGGAGTACGGACTTCTTGATCCTGATGGCTATATGCGTACGGTACGATATACATCGCACCCACAACGAGGTTTTCACGCGACAGTCAAGCGTCAACATATTTCTCCAAAACAACAACACATTGAAAGTAAACAACCAACACGATTGTACGATAATGTAAGGTACGCTTTGACTGTCACGCATGGAGCTGGACACAGCCAAGTTGAAAGTGCTTCCTCAACGGAACTATTCAAAACTCAAAAGCCGCCAGCAATTCAGCAACGAGCAGGTCATAGTACTAATAGCCTATCGAACACTGAGAAAACACACGAGAAACAGATTGTCAAGAAACACGCACCAGAAACACAATTTTCCATCACTCCAAACTGCAATGAATCTCCCGAACTATGCGCGAATCCTTTAAATGTACCGATTGATAGAAATATACACTTTACACAAGATGATTGGAAACAACTATATATATTTCCACAAGAACAAACACAGTATCTTAATTATCCCAGCAACTATGGTCAGCAAATCTTCAGTACAAATTTGAATAATTACAGACAAGAGTATAATTCCCCTGAAAGTATTGTGAAAACTACTGATACTGTGCTTTCGAATGGTAATTCTGAAAATCAGAAGAAAGTTGAATATGCTTTATCGCTGGTACAGAGTCAGCCGCACATACGAACACAATTGCAACAAGTACATGGATATCAGAACGATATACGAGAGATTCCCGTTCCGAGTGCGTTGGAAGATGTCAACAGTAGAAATGGAAATGCAAATAATGTGCAGGATGACATGAAACTACAATATGCATTGTCACTAATTAATAAACAGCCACATATAAAATCTCAGTTGGAACATGTACATGGTCCTCAGAGCAGTTCTGCGTATAACATTGTTCCTTCATATAGAGATTATTCGTATGGTCAATCAGTTTCGAGCAGCAATCCTCAAACAAATTTACCTCAACAAAATCAACAGAATAACAATTACCGAACCGTTCTCAGCCAACAAACTAAGTTACCACTGATATTTGTAAACGCTCAAGGTAAATATGGATTACCTTTTTATCCGACTACAGAAGAATTGACAATACCTCCAGCGAATGGAGCAAATTTTGGTTATGAGGGAATTCCTGTTGCTGATGGTCCAAGTGGAGCTACTAGTGAGACCATTTATAACGCCGGAGATCCAACAGCTGACCGGGAACAAGAGGAACTGGTTAGACAGTTAAATGCGACCTGCGTAAATTTCAGGTTTAACGAAACTATCCCGGGAACAGAGGATGGTACCAAGGATAACATATTTAACGCAGGCGATTATACTGCACAACGAGAGGAGGAGGAATTGATACGGAGCACAAATGTTACGTGCCTGAACTTCACTGCTGATGCTTTGACAAATTTTACATCCGGATTCACTCTGGCACAATACTGTTCCCAGTGTCTGCAGGATGACACAGACACTGACGTTGATAATGCGAATATACCTGACAATAATTACCAGCTAACGAAAAACACTCAGATCAATGATAATGCATACATACAAAATGAACAAAACAGATATAGAACTGAAACGCAGCAATTAGAATCTGCAAGAGTAATTTATCCGAATTATGGATACTTGAATGATGCCGGTCAGAATGTAGATTTAGCTCAGTTATATATTAGACCATTAGTATATAATTAAATGATTTCATTTACAGTTTGTCACGGGATTCGGTATATAAAATAATATATCGTATTATTAGAATTATTCTTAGAAAAGATCATTATACTATAATATGTTCATTGTATACTATGATTCGTTATGTACTTCTGTTGCGTTAATGTATTATGAATAAATTATTATTTACACTTGGTTCCCAAAGCCGCCCATTTTCCAAATATTAATACAACTATTTAATAAAGTTTTTCTAAATTAGCCCAGCCGGAAATTAACAAAAAAAGTATGGTTTAGTGGTGCATGTACAGTTTGTACATGAATAATTCAGGAACTAAATGAAACAAACAGAAATTATCATCAGCAACAAAAAAAACAGAAACAGGTCAAATGTATAATGATGGTTATAATGTCTTTATAAAGAGCCGAGTACCTTTTCAAACGGCTCTTTAATGAATCAGAATAATACTGATATTAGGCGTAGACGCGTATGTGAAGTTTTTAGTTGTAGAACTATAATTTCCACACTACTTCTGATGAATTAATAATACATTTTCAAATACTTAATAACATAGTACGCGCTATATCAAATCGGCGGCGTATTTACTTAAATCGGATTACTGTTAATGACATGATTTCATTTAATTACTATA
>JAGJTL010000111.1:5228269-5244756 GCA_022063505.1 Calosoma granatense | reverse complement strand
TATATATAAATGTTTCTTATTGTTTCCATATTGTTTACGTGTACCTGTATATACTACAGATATATTAGGTGGTACAACAAAGGGTTTCAAATTGTAGAAAAAAGGTAGGCATGCGATGGGTTCACTACAATTTTCGAATGGCCAATTTTAAAACTTAATAAGTTTACAAAATCAATGATGATTTGACGATAAATGCCAGAAGGAACTAAAACAAACAGTTATCTTTCGTCAATTTGCACAACAACGTCAACAAATTATATTGTATACGAAAATAAGTTCACATATTACACAGTGTAATTATTATCATAATTTGCTAATTCAATTAGTTTCTTTCTATTTTTATATAAACCCACGAAAAATGCCTTACGTGTCGATTTACGTGTCAGCCGCTGAGTTAGCGGAGGCTTAGGTAAAAATAAAAGACATTAAATGCGTTCAATTGGGCGTGAAACCACACGGGCACGCACATATTTGAGCACAGATTGACACGGTATGCATCAAATGAGAAAATATTTGAAAATCCTTCTGTGTATACTTGATAATCACGTGCAACTTAATAAACTTCACATTCTTCACATTGCTATATACATTGTTAGATGATCAAACTATGTTTCGATACATTTACAGATATGTGTGTGCCGTGCCGTGCAGATATACAGATCAGTTAAATATAAATGAGCCAGGAGAACTGTGTGCTAAGGGCTGTGTGACAAATAGATCGCATTACGAAAATATGTCAATAAAATGTGTGAGCTGGGACCTCCAAGGTCGATACTGACGTTATCTAACTGGCCGATCAAGCATCATGTCAACAACTATGAACGTTTTGCTTGTTGACATGCAATAGCTTCGCTAACTTGGTTGGGTGACTACCGCTCACCACTCCACTGCAATCACTGATAGTTTGGGTCGCCTGCATCTACCCACACATCCCAACCGACCAGTCGCCGGTCAAAATTCATGGGCTGGTACGTGAACTTGATAGACTAGCTGAACATGCACATATATATCGAGTAACATGTTTCTCACGAAATTTGAATTTCATCCTCCATGTAGCTCTGCACACAATACAGACACAAACACAAACTAAACACTTTTAATTACGACAATATTACATGAAATAACTATATATTAACAGAGAAAAAATTGATAGTTAAAGAAAGAAAAACAATAATTGTCAAAATCATGAGTCATTCGATGAGATGAACAATATTTGTAAGCGGAATACGGTCACCTATCAATTATTTTCATTATTTCTATTTCGGTTTACCGAAATGTAATTTAGCTAATATTTTAGAACAACAGTCTTGCCAGGTAGCGTAGCTTAGATAACATGCAATGTTGTGAATGTGTACATATATAGATGATGTAATAAATATGCAACAGCTAGTCTGTATTTAAACATAATATCTAATACACATTTAAATAATCTATACCCGCCTTTCGAATCGCATTTCATCTAGTAACATCGGTCATTTACATGTAAAATAACACATAACACTTGTGTGTTGTGTTTAGCGTCCGACACTTGCTGGGTTTGGCGGGATCGACGGGAATGAAACAAGCCTATTTGTGAACTAAATTGATCGAGAAAAACCAACAGAGAAATCTGATGAGCCCTGGGCTGCTAGTCAATATTTATTTAAGCGAAAGAAGCGCCGCATCCCGTTGGGCTCATAACAGTGTGCCCTCCTTAATTTCAAGGGAGCTCACATCATTGCAGAGTGCGGAACAGTAATTTATCGACCTGCATTATAGATATTATCGACAGGCCCGGCCACGTTATCGGCAGCGGTCCATCGCCGCATCAGGCACTCGGGGTGCGGACATTGCCACTTCCTCCGCCCTACCCACCCCCCTCGCGATGCCCCCCGGGGCTATATACCCGGGTGCTAACATTGTACCGTCGGTGTTACAGGTCGCGTTATTTATTACAACGGTCTTCATCCGTACTGAATTATGTCATTACTGAAAAGGTTGCAAATCGGTCGTAATCTCTTGTAACTGCGTGAGAGATCTTATAAATCATTTTACCAGTAAAATTCTTCTATGTTGTAATTGCTGTTACCAATAACACTCTTCCATGTATCATCCTCTGTTTTGTAATTGCTGTTATGCATGTTCAAATACACCATTCCATTCAATGAGGAAAAGTGCAAGTAAATAATGTAAATATAAACGATCATCATTGATTGTATGAATTGAGCAACAACATATGGACGCTAGACGTATTTCTCTGCACGCCACCTCTGCCGTCCCCCAACACACACACACACATCCGCCCATATACAGTAGACATAGTCCCGTAAATGCAGACCGACAGTGCGGACAGTCATTTGGGGAAAAGAGCCGACCGGCACGTGCACCTTTGTGTTTGGCGAAAACAAGGAAATCGCTTTAATTGTACTTTCTGTGAAATACCCCAGGGTGGCGCATGCCGGTACCTTTGCAGACACAGCACACTATCATAATGCATTATATTTCGTCTTTAATTGTTTCTCAGCATTCCGACTGTGATTCTATAATTCATATAAATAGATTCATACCATTAAGCAATATTAACAACGCTAACTAACTCTCGAAAATATTTATTATGTTCAAAGAAAATCCATGGATTAATATGATGAGATATCATTTTTTTTCTGTTTTTTGGCTAGGGTCAAACCTGGAGTCAGTTTGAATAACACGGATGTTTTTACAACCTCTTTCCGACGAATATAATCAAGAAATTTAATGTTATCGTCCAACAAACATATGTCGAACCATCAGCCTCTAAACATAAAAGCCATATTACCTGCAACCCTTTCATTATTCTGATATTCTGAAATCCGACAGACGGGGGTGGCGAACAACCATTCACCGTTTCATTTCGTTCAAGAACCTTTCAAACACCACACCACACCACAGCACACCACATCTATGCGCAACAAATTATAAATAAATATGCAACACTTATATTCCATTTATGTATTTACAACTACAAGATGAACTGACCACAATAATAAACATATATAATTGTTATCTGGGTGTGAAAGGACAACTTTTCATAGAAAGCAGAGTGATTGATTGAGTGATCTGTTTGTTTTTATTGAAAGCCTGTGTACCCAGAAGCACATCGCTGCTGGAATTGAGTGGGCTGGTTACAGGTGGACAATACCTGTTTCACATTTCATTTCTGACTAACTGACAGAATGGGTTAGCTAAACATATGGTCAACACGGGCATATACATGAGTGGACCGCCCTCTTCCCGTTGTCTTCTTGGAACGACGCCTCTGGAAGGCGTTACTCTTATCGTTGCGACGTCCCGCTATGAGGCGCCGTTTGGGCCAACATTACTGCAATATTTGGCTTATTCCCGCCCAGTATTGAGTAGAGGATTATGCGTGCGCACAAGTTCGTTCATCGCTTAATCGATCGTCGAAATCACTGGTAAAATAATGTAATATTATTATAACTTTTCTTCATCTCCAAGTTTAATTTTGTTACCTATGCAATTGTGATATTATAAGATTGTTTTCAGACACAGTCACTAAGAAAAATATGTAATTTAAAAAATACATAAACGTATAGTGATAATGAAGTTATAAAGACATAATCATGGTAGTGCAGGGGGTTAATCTATATTCCGCGGAATTCGCGCACGTAACTTCAATTAGTCATGCGTGTTATAATTTGTGTTTGCACGTTGCTGCAGGGGTACATTACATTTTGAACGCTTAATTCTTTAATAATTGGATAAAGAGTGCGAATAAGGGGTTCCCTAAGCAAACACAAACATCACCGGGTAATTATTTGCATATTAATGTACGTATTATTCTTGTTGTGTCCATTGCATTGCTAGCAAAATATATGTCGGAACATTATGTGATACATCATCATCCATCGATGTGTTCCAAGTAGTGTCACTATATAACAGTAGACCCTACACGTGGAGGGCACTCGAGTATCATAGAAAGTGAGCGTTGCTTTCCTTGTAGAAATAAGAAAACACACAGTTTCACACAATACGAAACGTTCGACATCGATTAAGTCTTTAATGGCACAATTAACGACCGTTTAACTTGATTTTATTCTTATTTTTTTGCACCATCATTGCTGACAAATGTTCGATTAAGTTACGTGACTAGTGGTAGCGGGAGTTCGTATTGTTGGCACAAAATGAACGGGGAACCGCTGGGAACGTTCCCGGTGGTCCAGAACTGCAGGATTACAGAGAATTACAAATTTAACAATATTAGTCTAGCATGTATAAGATCAGTGTGTATAATTTTATAGACTGTGACATATCAATAACTATTCTATGAGATTTGCTATGTTCATTTTAGCATATTGATTTATAATTGATATATCTGGGTTTCTGGAATGTTTAACAAATGTCATGTTGAATATACTTTTATAAAGTATGACCAACTAATAACCATACTAATTTAATATTTGAGCCAGTGAAGCCCGATATACCTACATTTCCTGCACATTTTCTCTACTTCATTGTTCGAACGTTGAAAATATAATGTGAACTGACTTGTACTTCCGTTATTTTCTAGTATCTTCTGGAAGTCAAACGACTGTGAATATGAATAAAATATAATCTTATATAGAAGGGAGCACGGGAACACGGATATTAAGGAAAGACGACACCTATATCTCTTGGGGCTTCCTTGATTGTATATCCGGTGATGTATGAATATGCCACGGGGCACGCGCTATCCCTCCACCCGACGCCTCTGTCTCTAAATTAACCATTTACTGTCTACATCAGGTCGGCTACCAAACATTGCCGGAACATCCATCTTGTCTGTTATAATAGGAATCTTTTAAACTCTAGTAATTAAACTTACTAAATTGACATTTTGTCACAGATCATTGTAAATACCAGGACGAAAATTTTTTCTGTACATAAAATTCAATCATGAATAATTTTTACTTATTTCAACATATGTATCAGACGGAGATATTTTAAATATCTGCAAATACTTAACACAGTCGTACAATATTAAAACTGATTGTAATATATAATGAAATATTTCCAATTGGCCATTCATTGTGTAATGTTTTTGGAACAAACCGTACGTGCAGAATAGACAAATCTTACTGTCCACTATCATTTCTTTCAAACATAGCACGTATTATATAAATAACAGTGAATGTAGACCACAGATTATTAGGATCCAGAGCTAGACAATATTGTATCACGGTGGCCCCGCATCTTTCTGTAGTGCTAGTTTCTTTGTTTTATATAATTGAAATTTGTACGGATGGGTGTATGCTACCACAGCTTACCACTTGGCTCACTGTTGTGCCATCACTGTGAACAAGAATAATTGTCATAATGTGCAGTAGGTATTATTGAACTGGCATATGCTTGCATATACTTCGCAACAGGTGCATATTTCACTAGTACGGCTTCCGCACTCGACTCGAACTAGGAGGCTGTGAAGTGGACCACCAGATCGCACGCCAAACTTATTCAACTAGAATATTTATTGTTAATCATGGAATTTCCAGTATTATTTTACAGACCATGTGCCATGTTCTGCTGATAATAATTTAAAACTGTTTTATGGGTTCTCTCTGGTAAGAGTGATTGATGCCAAGCTAAAATAACAACAACTACAATGTACTAAACACAACAACAGTCCGTCAGTTATTAATCAACAATACAACAATATACAGACGCTCATTATTCGTGCAAAATAACGGTGCCGAGCCAGAGGCGGCGAGCAGAGTGTCAATTTACAGGACAGCATGCCAATAAAAAGAAAATATTATACACGCAGTAGGTACTTCTGACTACTGACAGCGGAACCCTAAAATCTTCTTCAAGGGTTCCGGTCCGTGGCCTGCCGCTCGCCAACTGTTTCCCGGGTGCCGCGTGGCACATCGGACTCTATACCCCCGTCTCGTCCAACTGTTACGGCCCTGCTCACTGACTGCCTGTGTAGATGTGTAAGTTCGTAAGTTCTGTGGTCGGGCTGGCCGACGCGCGCGCGGGGAGATCGGTGTTGTTTTAAGTAATGATTCCGTACCACGGGCTGAGGCTTCTGCACGGAAGTGTGCATGGCACGTGCGATCTTTCTAGGCAACCCCCCACCCTACCTTACGCTGTTCGGGCCCCGTCATTCCATACCATACATCTTCTAGTTTATAACAATTCAGTGTGTTCGTGACTAAGGTATATGCTAATTCGACGTCGCACAGAACAACATTCGATCGTGAAGACTCGGGTCTCGGTATAAACGATCTATTCCAGTATAATTTTCTACTAAACTATTGTGAAAGTTTCAGTCGGTTAGGAGTTGTGTTCGTGACGAAACGCCCTTGCAATTTCCATATCCATTTACAGACAGAACTGACCACGATAAGATTCTTATTAGGGAATTGTTCTATTCAGGTTAAAACTATAATGGTTTCTGTTTCAGATATTGATAATAGACAAGTGTGCCGTTCCAACAATTAATCTGAAATTACATCACACATTTTCAATGACTGGTCAGAATGTCTGTTCACCAGGGCATGGCGCTAACTAAGAAACTTGTCCAATTAACGTACGTTCTTAACACAATGCCGTCGGGTGTTAAACCAATAACGACAACAATAGGTCATAAACGAGAAGTGCGTCCCTATTCGTACTGTTTTTGTTTATTGCATCATTACGGGGATGAATGAGGAAACGGACACAATATCTTGTGTGTTGTAACTGCCGCCAGTAGGCCATGTCTGGCAATTAACTTATCTAATGTAACCTGGTCATCGTGAATGATCGATTTACACTTTTTAAATCATCCTTATCTAGTTCTAACACTTCTGTTGTCATTGTGCAGACACCTAGTTGCACATAAACCAGTCACGTGAGATGCTCGTGTCAAATTTATGTTTCAAGTTGCGCGTCCCGTAAAAAACAGTACGGTACATCTTGTTATTTATGATGCTTGTTGTATTGAGCAGGTAAGCAATCCAATACCTACGTTATATTTATGTCTAGTATGTCTATTTATCTGGCGTTATTGATGTACAATTACACAGATAGCATGTATGATTTTTATTGTTTTACAAATGCACAGTTCAGTGACACATTTCAATTTTCTATCCATATATTTACTACGTATATATCTTTTGTAAATCCACCTAGAGCGGCTGATCTTCTGGTATGTGTGCATCAGTTCATAATTTATAATAACTGTCCGTTTTAACAAAGTGCAAATTAGCGACCCCTGTAATCTTCCCACATCATAAAGTAATGCGAGTATATTAATTCGCCAGCCCACAATGATGGTTTCCAATTTTTCACACAAATTTATAACTTAACTTGGTGCAAGGGGCTGCGGTGCTCGAGGCCGGCTATTCGTCACGCCCTCTCTAAAAACTATATCGGTGTATATTGTATGCTATGCGGAGTATATACTTCATAATTACATACACACACGTAGTCTTTATATTGTGCAGTTGTAAGTACTGATTTATATATTATACAATCTATGAATGTACGAGGTTGATAAAATTAAATGAAGAATTAGTCTCGCGCTCTATCATACATGCGTATAATTCTGCAGTTTCTTGTGTCCTGCGGGCTGACATTAGTATTAGAAGGAAGAAATTAGAAGATGTACCCCCCTACGACCTACGGGCACCAGGTATCCGTGATAAATCTGCATTAATCACAAAATTACCTCGTTCTCTATATTAACCTATGCCAGCCTGAATACAACACAACACATAGATTATTACTAGATGCATATAATTTACTTGAATTTGAGACAATGAATGTTTATGAAAATAAACTATACATAATGTAGGTATACATTCATATGTACATGGCTCAGACATTCAAAGTAGATATTTGCGATCGCTATCAGTATCGGCAAGTTGTATGTATGTATTTGTTACCTGTTTATCAGCAAAGTTAGGGGCGCGTGGGCAGGTGTTGCATATAATTAACGTTAAAGGACCGCATCAGTGATAAAGTGGTGACATCTAGCGTGAGGGAGAAACTCACCTGCTTCCTCATGCATGACGAGTGAAGGTATGTCTTGTATCATTTGATTTTAACCCATGTGCGAGGGTGTTCTGTACATTTTCTCATCTATGTATGGACAAAAATAACGGACTTATTTCATATTAATTCAATGTAGACACTTCCGGTGTAAAATACACACGGATGAGCGAACCAACAGCGTGATAATTGGGCGGGAAACTGAGATTAAACATTAAACACAGTAACACCTACAAATATATCAAGATAATAACGTGTACCTAAACGCATATTAAAAAAATACAACATGCCGTTCTTGACAAGATTAATATCATTAAGATAAATTGAAGCACTAAATCAAGAAGAAATTGTGAGATATATTTTAGTTATGACGTACGTGCATAGCGGTGTAAAAAGTTAATTAGTGCTAATATATAAATAATAATATGTTATATGCAAATGCTATACATATAAATGTATAACTAAATGTCCATTTATTGTAAGAGATTCCTGTGTTCTACCTGAGCGTCCGTGTCTATACTTGACTCCCATATACCGTTATGAACTCGCGCAGATCTCTGCCTGGGTGGGCCGTGGCTCATTTGCAATTAACCATAGAATCCACTACCTCCAATCTGTGTTAATCACTTTTCCTATTCCATTTTATGACTACCCTTTTTCATAAAATATACGCATTTCCTCAATAGACGAATCAAATAGACCATGTATAATAGTATATACTGTATGAACTGCTTTTCAAAGATATATTATTCAATGGTTTACAAAATCTTCTGTTAAAATTATCCTCCATTTTACTGTATGTTTTCCTATATTTACATATGTAAAACATTAATTGTTCATATTGGATGCGGACGATAGCATAATCACATATTTTTAATTGTTTGATGAAATTAATTAATTTATAATAACGTAGAGGTTATCGTATGTAGTTTGTATAAATATGATCCGTGTTTAAGGTGTAATAATATTGTTTTAACTTGTTGTAATCTTATCTAAATGGCATTGGAATAATAATAATAAAAAAGAGCTATTGGAATGCCAGTGTTAATCAAAACATGACCAGGGACGACGGAGGCAAGGGGATGACAGTGTCAACAATAACAGGGAGTATATATATGGGCGGGAAAGCAAAAGCCAAAAATTCGACATGAAAGAAACGATATGAACAGGTTGTTATTATTTTCTATTGAAATATTCGTAACGTTCCATTTGCGCACCATCCTCATTGTTCCTTTGGCAGGTTGTGTCTGTGTGTGTGTGTGTAACAGACATACGTTCCCAGTATTCTCGGATGTGTGTGTTTGCTATGGATGGTATTATGTAGTCAGTTTGTCAGTAAACGCTTACATACTTATATATACGTGTATTAAGTACACAACACAGATGTATTGTGTATAGTTTTCGACTGATATTATTGTACGTGGATGGTAATTATAATAATCAAGAGGCCGGGTCGTCTTTTCTACCGAATGGGATATCCATTGATCCGCTTCTGTGTCTTACCCGGAGCGTATTGTTCCACTAACTATATGCATTGATACATGTTTAACTTGATTATAGACATTTCCCGGCTATGATTACACGTTCCAACTATATACATGTATACAAGTACAATTGGGACACGTGTTTTCTACTTATGTATATATGTATATTTGCTACCAATAGTCGAGACATAATGTTTTTCTCACAAAATGTTTACTGATAACTCGGGCGGTTTTATACACGCGCGTGTGTGCCTGTGTGTGTATGTGTATCTTTTATGTAACACCACACGGCGTAAAACATCGAATGCACTTCTAATTTGTTAAAATGTGTAAAATCAGGTTTAGCAGCTTTTGGTGTGTTACCTGCTATACAAACGTCCAGTTGTGTTCTCGACATGATCGTTCTAAATGTTCTCTATATTGTTGGTCAACTATTCGCATTATTTCTGGTCTTATCAGTAAATTTTGTTGTCAAAGTGAAATTATTTTACAGTTTTAGAGATTTGTCATTAATTTCTATAAAATAGATGAATAATTTTTCGTCAGATAAATATCGCAATTTTTAGAGGAGTATTATAGGAAAATATAAACATGTATATTAGTTGTGAATATAGCTGTATTATTACTAAACCGTACCGTGTGAACTTGTGTACTGATGAGTATCAGAGCATTACGGAATTGAACACGGATGGTTGGACGGATCTCTGGTGTTTATTATCAGCTCCAGTTACTGGATCAACCTCTGAACTGGACCACCTAACAACACAGACCAGAACACTGCTGAGTCCATTCACTTAGAACATATTCTACTGACTATATATATACATGGAACACTATCCATTTTGAATGAATGATTAAGAAACTATTCACATGCTATGCTATTTCTGCACATATATTCTCTCGTATAAAGGTACGTATGTGTACCAGGTGTTCCATCTTGTATAACAACGATATTTGACTGTGTCCGTTTGTTCAATGTTTTGTAGTAAAGCAGGTTAATTATCCGATATCCGGTGTGGGTGTTGAACGATCAAGTCCCGGGTGTTTGTAATTCGGCAACAGGGTCACGAGTCATCAAGATGGTGCAGTGCAAGTAATTGACTTGTGTGTGCGCGCGCACACACACACACACACACCACTGATGGGAACCGTGGCCGTTCTACTAATATTTGCTTTAAAAATTATAATTGGATTTGAGAAAGAGTTACCTCAATTAGCTAAATGTAAGTATAGGTTAGCAGCGCGGGACCAGGTAAACTAAACCTGTGCTCGGTAATTTAATGTCTCAATATAATGGGCATTAGTTATCGAAGATCACGGTGCGATCGACGGCGCCTCTCCTAGTGTCGGCTGCGCCACTTCTGCTTCTTTCTAAACACATACTCTGTTCCGAACATCATGGGATACATTGTACCATACTAGCATACCGCATTTATTATACTGGGAAACGTTGTCTGTAGACATACAATGTGTGCTTTACATTTATTATTATTTAGCTTGTTTCATTCTGTCTGATTTGTATTAGATATAATATAGTTTCGCAATGCTAATAGTGAATGTGTACTTGTACAATAATAGATACTTTTCACTAAACAATAGTAATAACATTATATTTTTTGCACATTTACTTATAATGGTTAATAATGGTTGCGCGCGGGAAGATTTCTGAATTGTCGACGACGTAGAAATTTGGTATGGTGCGGTCTGTAAAACACACCGGTAATTGTCGATGGCCAATTACTTGTCTCTTGTCTGGCCATGTGGGTGTATAATTATCAGTGTGGCGGTCAATCATTTGGCCATCAGAATGGTTCCAGCAGCTTCTCGCGTGTTCCTCACGGTCGGACATGTTACCACTGAACGTGCTATGTTGTAATTGGACTCGGGTCAAAATGATCCAGATCCAGTAAAGTTTTGCAAACGGACGTAATACGTGTACGTTGTCTGTCTGTCTGTCTGTCTGTCTGTCGATTTCTTGTCTGTTATTACTGATTGTTTGATATATACCGTAGTCAGTATACTACATATGCGTAAATAGTAATCATTACATAATGATGGATGATATTACTTACTAAAGTGAATGAAATAAGAACCTATATGGAAAACTCATACTACTGCTACTAATAGTAAAGATATATTCGTGTCGTAGAACTGACATGACCACCAAGAAAACAGATAGTTACACGCTCGAAACGTTATAATCTACTCGTCATACGATATTCATATTAGATCTGAGATGTGAGATCATCCCGGCGGCGGTGGCGGCGTGCGTGCGTGTGTATCGATCTTTCAACAACTGAATTAAAATATTCACACCTTCCCCGGCTCTACTAATTCGTTCGGGTTTCGTGATTAACTTAATAACACATATAAATATGCAATATCGTAATTGTTGTACATTACTACGGCGCAGGCAGCGAAATGGAAATGTTGAGAGAAGTTTGTATTTAGACAGAAGTAGCATGGAACACGGATGGGCACATGGGCACCCGTTCCGACCACCTACCACCTGTGACGCACAGGGATGTCGCACACTTAACCCACAACAAAAGATGTAGGTCAACGGGCGCAGTGCATCCAGGAAATGAATAGCCCATTAGCTTACCTTCCTAATGATAATCATCGGTTAGTTGTCATTCTCCTTGCTGCTCCTAGCTACCTTGATGCAGTCACTATGAGAAATATTTCATTGCATCATCTTTCAATGTTACATTTTTGTAATTTTTAATGATCCACAGTTTTATTAAATTTAAGTTGTTGCCTATTTTGTACTCGCGTTGCGGTCTGTTTCAAATTTCACGGAATATCTATTTAAATCTTATTAGCGGTAACGATGTTATAGGTGTATTTTTTACCTAAACTACACATTTTTCATCCCTTCGACAGACAATGCGTTGACCAGCTACTATTAATAAACTTTGCATTGAACCGGAACGTACAAAATTGTTTGGGTTATCTAGTTAGCACGTGGACTTGAGGAATTTTTATATTATTATGGAGTATGAGAAGAAACCAGACTGTTGTTGTATGTCTAACATGGATCATGTACATGTATTTTGTCGTTTCTACATAGACATTGCTGGTGGTCAGTGTCTGCCTGTCTGACTGGACTGTACCGCTCTGTGAACGTGCGCACTAATCAGAGTTATTACAACACTAATCCCTTGTCTAACCGCTAATTATGGTATTAGAGTTTACAAGCGGAAGCGTATTGATGTCGGTTGTCCGAACTCACAAACAGAACATTATGTATTTACTTATTTCACTCTGGTTTTATTACACCAAAATAAACATTTTCTTCTCTTGTAATACCATCTACTAATAAGTTCCTTTTCTTTAATATCTTTATCCATATTTGCATATATACAACAAACATTCAGTATACAATAATCTGATCTACTTTGTCTACGTTTTTGTATACATGTGTGTGTGTGTCTGTGTGTGATTATCCGCAATGGCGAGACCAAGGAGCCAGCTACGCCATATGGTATAATCATGTGTGATTTTTTTGAAAACAACGTCAGGAACATCTGACTCTACATAATTTTTTGGTATAGGTAATTTGGAACCTATTGTACGCTCAATTATATCATTTACTTTTTTACTTGGGTAAGACTTGTAGGAGCAAATTATCAAATGCATATATACTTACGTATGTATGTAAGAGTATGTGTCTGGACAAGAGCAGCATTTATTTTGCTGCTATATTCATAAATATTGTCTTGAATAACTTGAATCTTATACATAGATATTAGGAGCAAGATGTAGGTATTTAGATTTAGTTGTGACTCGCTTGCTTATGATAAGAGTGTAGTGTTCATGTTTGAACTGACCACTACAATAATGTAAGTTTACACACACGCACACACACACATATACACTTGTGTTCTAACGGACTGCAAATTCGTAATACAACATTTTGCTGCCGGATGAATTCAGTGGTTTCGGGAACCTATAATTTAGTGTCATAATGATTAGAACACTGGTTTAATTAGTTGCCTAACGCCCAGCGTCGTTAAGGGTCGTACAACTCCCATACGACCTACCGCCACGGTCCTGCCCACTTATCCCATTTGTGATTTAGTTGTTTATTTAGGGTCATACCGGACCCAGGACTAATATTCATATAGTAGCATATATACATGTGTATATATATTTCAAACTGTACATTGCTCAACCATCCATTGCATTTTTCTATATTAATATTACCATATTGATTCAAGTGCAAAGATACACATACCAGAACTACGTTCATAGTTATTGAACTATGAACAATTTCAATCATTGAAAAACAGATTTCATCAATCGATCAAAGTGACATATTGATAAGCAGATATACAATATATACAGATACACGTCAATCAAAATTACATACGTTGTAACTTTAATTATAAATCAACTTCCGAGAATCCAATTTAATTACTCAAAATCACATACGTATTGGCAGATAACAGACAATAATAATTGAATTTTGAACATAGATCGACCATCGTACCTTGCTCGCATATATTATCAGATCTAACACATTTGCATATTCGAATTTCAAATAAATTTTAAGTCAAGTTTTCAATACTGAGATGCAAAAAAATAGATAGGACACAAATGCAAGGTGTTCAGTTGAAATGTGTGTACCGCAGTCCAAAAAAAAAGAAATAGTACAATGTAAATTATCAGTAGGAAAGATTAAATGTAATTTTTATACAATTCATGCTTCGTGGTTAGCAAATAGTTTCTCTTAGTTTAATATAATCTTTATTTACAACAGATACATACGAATAGGTAATATTTTATAATAGAAACAGAATTGGCAAATGGATTTTTATCTAAAACCATCAGGAATTTCAAAAACGCCCATAAAATTGCGAAACGCAGAATCCGCCCTGAAATTTTTAACAGAAACTGCATTTTCAATCTGATGCCTGTCCAAATCTTTGAAAACTATTAATTACATAAAGAGCGGCTATCTGCATTGTTCGATAAATCCTAGTCATTAGTGTATCGAAACCCTACTCCCTTCCCTGAGTAATCCTTTCTGTAGAGAATGAAAACTGCTGTAAGTATGTAATCGGTCAACTACTTGTTCGTCCTTTGGAAAAGTATAGTTCAGCAGACAGGCCGAGTTCCTCCTTTAATATGACGAGCTGACAGCACGTCGTTTAGCTGTAACTGTCAAAATGAATATCGTACTTTACATCAAACAAAAATATATAGCTTCCAGGCTGTAATGAATGATGAAAACTATAACAAATTAATTGTGCGCAACAACTAGCGAAAAATTTATTATTTTGCCTGTACTAGGATGCATGTTTTTTGCGCACTTTGATTTTGTTATCACAGATGTACAAGTAGCAATGAAATTCTTTATAAACTTTTTAATAAATTAAATATATTACTATGTATTGAAAGTTTGTGAAACATTGGTTTTATACTTTATATATATTGGCAAAAATTTGGAGGAATGGAGTGACAGAAATAGATATTTTATATTACAAATTATAAGCACTTAAAATATCCGGATACATGCTGTTTTATAATATGACTACAGCATAACGATTTGGTGTGTGAAATTCGCATGGAGGTGGTAGCTATAACGTAGAATGATACTATAATTCCCGTTGAATTTCGCTATAAAACTACTCGAAGTTCCCTTAACGATTCTTTTGACTAACATTACAAATGAGTTAGCGATGCGTGTGTTCTATTCAAGTGGTTTAGAACACTGCTGCGCACTGTGGTCCTACATCCGTGCAACCATACAACCACACTACCATCATTTGCTACCTGCGGCGAGATACAAACCCCCGGACATCAAATAATCTTGCATTCGTTGTAAAAGTGGAATTACACATATATATGTGTACTATCTAATATAACACTTATTAGGTAAGTATGTACGTAATTACTATTATCAATGGCACACAGTTCACTGATATCATTCACTAAATGTGTATAGCCACTTGAATTATATTATTTTTGTATCGATAAAGTGATAACGACCTTCTATTTAGTATAAATTGGATAACTTGATCACTGTATGCATTTCAGTACTAGATTTGTTTACCTAAAAACTAGATCTACTACTACAATGAGCGGAAAATTCGCATTCGCCTTCTTGGCAATCTTCTGCCTAGTACAGGTTGGTAACAAACATTAATAATACTCTTGTGAATTAATAATATTCTATAAATGTGTAATATTTGTGAAACAGGGTTACCAAGCTCGCACCGTACAACTGGAACAACGTAACGCAATTGATGACATCGTCAATGCAATCAAAGACATTGTGAGTAAAGTCCAGCAAGCCATTGGTAACATCGCCGGCGACATCCCTGCTCTGCTGGAGAATCTCAAGGACAAAATCCAAGAGATCGTGGGACAGATTGACATCGGTGGCATCATCGGTAGTATACAAGACAAAATCGATGGCATCTTGAACCAAGCCGGTGTCGATGTGTCGGAAGCCCGTGCCTGCATTGACGCTCAGAAAGCTTCAGTCGATGCTCTTGTAAAAGAAACCGAAGACAGCCTGGTCCAGTGCAAACAGCATGCCGAGGAACAAGCAGCTAAGCTGGAGAAAGAGTTGGAGGAGCTGAAAGTGAAGAATGAAGCCTTCGTTGAAGACATCTTCAGCCGAGTCGACCACTGTATCAAGGACAATGGTATTAACATAATTAACGCCGTCAAGTGTCTCGGTGGACAACTGGCCTACTTGAAAGAGACGGCTGGCGCCCTCATCGAACAGGTCAAAGCGACAGTTGTTGTTGCAAAGGATACTGCCATTCAAGTGCCTGTCGACCTTGGCAAATGTGTCCACAATATCAATGTCAATATTATCTCTAAACAAAAAGCTATTATCGATGATTTCAGGTCATGTTTAGCTGAACATAACCAACAATAAATACACTACATACATTTATTTTCTTGTATTACCATAATTAATAATAATAAAGCATTTATATAAACACATATATTATTACTTTATTCTAAATATTCAATCAAATATTAATTGAT
>JAGJTL010000111.1:5179185-5228143 GCA_022063505.1 Calosoma granatense | reverse complement strand
ATATTAGTTACTTAATATATTTTAACTATAGTCACTTCTACTTGGTATTATCTTGCATGAAATTAGAGTTACGCAACGCGCGGCTCGCATGCTAGTTGCCTAAATATGTTACGGAACGTGTCAGTTTAATAGAAATTTAAATTCGTCTACAACCTATTTTCGTTATAAAGCACAGAGTTCAAGTATTGTACAAGTGTGTCCTTACCACGTTACAAATGGCAGTGCGTGAAAAATAGTTAATTCCCTTGCATGAACGAGTAACATAAATAAATAAATAATTGTTAATAAATAATGTGTGTTCATGTTATAATTGCTAACTAAAACATATAAATAATACAAATGTGAAGCTCGACAACATGTGAATTTTAACTATTGTTAAATTAAAAGTATTTTGTATTTATCAATGTATTGGGAAAAAAATACATATTATTTCATATGTACAGATCGTTTTAAATACATTTCTGGTAAAATTTAATGTGAGGGTAAAAAATACACATTATTGTAATAAAAAGAAAATAATATATATACTTATTCATCATACATGTTGTATTTAGTAGAATATCTGTTTTAAATGGAGGAATTTCCGAAACTACAAGTATATTGTAAATATCTCCAACAATATTGAATTAGTTTACGAGTATTTATAACAAAAGAAAATATTCAAATAATGAAAATGGCAGTAAGAATAATAATATATTTGTACACGTAGATAAAATAATTGAACCTCATATCTAAATTATATACCAATAAACACTTCATTATCAGTAAAAATTGTAATTAAATCTGAATTTATGAAAAGGTGATTTATAAATCTGGAAATATCTATGCAAACAGATAATCTACGAGAGAAAAACACTTATATATTAGTAAGTACGGAATACTTTAGTTATCATTGAACGTTGCACTTGATAAGATTTTTTAGTTAACACTATAAATTAATTTGTCGCGCATTGATGTGTACATGTATATCAAACCACGCGATACATTGAATACCCACACAATGGTGCAACCCGTTTTCTTTTTGCTCTTCACATTGCTTTCATTGCAGGTAGGTTATACTTAAGTCGCATAATTCTAAACATGTTTGTTAATACAATGCATTTATTGCAGATTGTGAATGCAAATCAAATTTCTGATGGCGAATTACCTCCGAGTGCAAATGTGTATACAGCTGGCCGTGGTATATCTGAAGTTCTGGACTATGTAAAGCATGTTATTGAATCAGCTCAGCAAACGATCAAGAACATATCCGAATCACTGAGTGCCTTGATAAAAGACTTTCAGGACAAAATCAATGGAACTGTATCCAGCATTCCCATAAATGTCATAATAAAACAACTGAAAGCGGAGATTGCGAATATTGTTGCTAAAGGAGGTGCTTTGTCCGAGCAATGTGAAAAGAAAGCTGACGTACTGGTGAACGAGCTCGTTGGTAAATCAAATATGGCATCGCAGGAGTGCGTGAATGAGACGCAAAAAGTCATCACACAATTAAACACTAGCATAAAGAACCTAGCTAACAAAGCACGAGACATACTAGATCAGTTCGTTGTACAAGTTATCAGCTGTGTACAGGATAATAAATTCAATCCAATAAATCTCGTCAAATGTTTGCAGTCCCAGGTAGAGCCTTTCAAACAAGAAATGGATAAAATTCAACAACAAGTCGAATTGTCTGTAGTCGAGGGAAAGAATAATGTGAAGGAATCAGCTTACGAGTTAGCTGCATGCATTAATGACATGCAAATGAACACAATCAAAACGTCACAAAATATCCTTACTGATGTTGAGACATGCATTTCAGGGAAATAATTACTTATATGTATGTATTGAAAATATTCTATGTTATGTATCATAATATTTTTATCTGGTAATAAAATAAACATGTTCATATTGCGTATGAGATTATTATTTTCAAGGATACCCTTCTTACTTCTATTACTCGACCGTGTGTTTTCAAAGATAACTTGTTCTAATAACTACTAGATTTTATCTGTCATTTGATATACCAACTATAATCTAAATTAGTGTGATGTAGATAGGCACTGATACAACATATTGCTACAAAGTCTTAGAAACTACAGTGACAATGGCTAAATTTACATTATGTTTTCTTATAATATTGTTTATTACTCAAGTAAGTATGCATCAGTCTTTGAAATAGAGTCTTTATTTAGAAACAATGTTGTACATTGCAGAAATGTACAGTATCTTCTTCAGCTGCTGATGACCTTTCTGAAATAACCGAATTCCTTGAAGAAATTACCAGTGGCATTAAAGTAGTGATGGAAGAGGTCAGCACTCGGCTACCGCAGGTCATTAGTCAATTTGAAATTAATTTGAAGCACAATGTCGACAAAGTAAAGTCTGGACATCTGACGGAACAAATGCGGACAGCTATGTCTCATTGTATAACAGAGGGCCGCGGCAAAGCTGCTACTGTGAAGGACCAACTACAAGAGTTATTGAATAAAGCCAGTTTACTTGGTTCAAGTGCAACAGCACAAATTCAGCAGTGTGTGAAGCACGTGGCAAACACAGAAGACATAGCCGGACTAGCATCCTGCCTCAAGCAGCAAGGTGCTTCCATACAGGAGGCCGTGGACGGACTCCGGAAGGAAATTGAGAATACTCTAGTGCTGACGGAGACGACGGTTGCCGATATCTCCAGTTCGCTAGATGCATGCATAGCACAAGCAGAGGCAGAAAGTGACGAGCACGATGAAACTTACATGCACACCGAAGAACTATGATGATCAAATACTAATTATTAGTAATTACGATAACAGCACTATTGTATATATCTTATTAACAGAATATATGTATATTTCTTTATACTAAGCAATCAAACATTATTATTTTTAAACGATTTCCCAACAAAACCTTTTTGTTTTGATTATCTATTTTTTTCTACTTTAAGTTCCAGAATAAATTTCATTCAAAATTTTCCAACGTATGTAGAAAATGATACTGAATTTTTCCATAGATTTATTTTTAAAAAAATTCCATAAGAAAATATATTTTAAAGAATTTGTCCCTGAATATAGTGGGCTTTGCTTTTATCAATAAAAGCAACTGGATATTTTGATAGTTCACTGACAGTTAATTACATATTGTTATCTTTATTCTCTTATTTGTGGCCTACTATTTAGGATTTTTAAAATGTATTTCAGTAAATATTGATTTTTTTGTGATTTATCTATACCAATCTAATTATTAATGGCCCTGTACATACAAACATGATATTTCATATGAAACAATGCTGTAATGAAGTAACAAGAGTAGAATATTAAAATCTTAATACATGACAATACTTCTACATATTTGTAGTTTGTAAAATACAAATCTCAATGAAATATAATGAAGGACAATGTATCCAATGTTCGTATACTCGTAGATGTAGAGCTGTTAAAGAGATTATATTTTGGTGATATTAATTTTCCGTTATCAAGTTAATGATAACATTACAAATGATGCAATAACAACCGTTATTTCAACGCACACTTGTATGAAGTGATTGATGATTGATTGAGTGGAAATATTAGATTTATATATTGTGTTATATAGTACGTTATGGAAATCATCTAGCTGTCATCTAATATTTCTAATATTTAAATATAACTGACTTAATTATCAACTTAGCAACAGAGGACAATGTCATTTCAAAATTCAACTGTTCAAGTGTTTATTTTCTTAGCAAACATCAAACACTTGAATAGATGTGTGAGATATCATTATCGACAATACGTACTGTAATTAGATTAGTATTAAGTATTTTTACAAAATTGTGATATAAGTATATGTATATGTATACATTGCCATGCTGATGTAAATGTACTTGAGATTGTATCAAATAGTCAATTAGATTAATTTAATTAATACACTGAATACCAGAGGTGGATTGAGATGTAATAATATTAAAGTTTTGATCTGAAAACGGGACTAACCATTCGATTGACATGAGCAACCCAAGAACCTTAAGATATCTAGTATATCTTTGCAGTTTCATTAAAACAATATTTAATGAAAATAATTCTGTATGCCCCATTATTAATTTATTCATTAATCTGTAAATCTAGGTCTCTCCACTGTTCCTCTTATTTTACAATATCTAAATGTCAACAAATCAAAAATGAATATTTCACAGCCATATTTATTTATTTCACGTCAATTATTTGGATTCAATTCCACACAAGAATGAATATTACAAATAATAATACGAGTTGTTTTCACTGGGCCGCAAAAATTTGCAATCAGCTCCTGTTGAAGTAAAGATTACAAAGTAAATCAGTGCGATATGCGAATGAGATGTGTTGCCGGGTGCACGATTAAACCACTTGAAGCAAGTATAAAATGGGCTGGTTTTGCAGGAATCGATATCACTTTATTGTCTTGTGTTTGGCAGACAACTGAAACAAGATGTTCAAATTCACACTGTTCCTCGTTGTGGCATTCTGTGCCGTCCAGGTAAGTCAATCTAAACCAGCATATTAACGCAACAAACAGTTCTCAGCATATGTGATTCCTTCAGGGATTCCAAGCACGTACCGTGCAACCCAGTGACCGTGCCATCGAAGATGTCATCAACGCCATTAAGAACGTCATCCAGAAAATTAAGGAAGCCATTGCCAACATCACCTCTCAAATCCCAGAGATCGTTCAGAACATTCATGACAAGATCAAAGAAATCATAGAGAACATCAACCTGCCTGGCATCATTGCCAAGATTAAGGAAGAAATTGAGAAGATCGTCGCTTTGGGTGAAGCTGGCAAGAAGTGTGTGGAAGCCCAGCGTGAACAGATCGAAGCTCTCGTCCAGAACTCCAAGGCCGGTATGGATGCTTGCGTCGCTGCCGCCCAGTCCGAATCTGGCGCACTCGCCGCTCAGATGGCTGCCCTGATCGAGAAGGCCAATGAAATCCGTGAGGATATCACTAGCCGTGTCGTCAAGTGCATCGAGGACAACAAACTGAACCCCGTCGGTGTGTACAACTGTCTGAAGGGCCACGTCGAACCAGTCAGCCAAGAGCTCGCCCAGTTGCAACAGCAGATCCAACAAACCGTATCCAACGGTAAGGAGATTGCTGAACAAGTCGCTGCCAACCTTTCCAGCTGCGTACAGAAAGTCAGAGACGAGACTGTTGCCAAGCAACAAGAGATCTTAAGCAACATCAAGGACTGTGTTGCTGCATCCACTTAAGCTGTGACAATAATTATTGTACTACCCTCATGTACTACAGAAACGAACAAAATATTTGTAATAAACAGCCAGATATCTATTGCAAAACTGTCTTTCATTTCTAGTTTATTTGCACACAGAAAACATGTAGTATCAAAAAGCAATACAAAACCTACGAAGAACTAAACTTGTCGAACAAATTTAGCTATTTTTCAACAACACCACAATGTATGTGCATAAATGCGAATGCATGTCTGCAACCAGCATTGTCCTAGTGTATAAACAGTTGCACTTAATTAACAGAAAGGACTCGAATTATTGAAAAATAATATTTTAGAATAGATAACAAGCTTGTCAAAGAATTATTTATAATTTTTTTATTGGATATTTGTGGGGATATGGCATGTAAGTTTTGTTTTTTAAATGGGGACCATAGTTAATTTGATTCTAGTTTAAAAGTGCTCTTTATGTATTAGTTTATTCAAATATATTTTTAGTTTCGTACAGACGGCATATTATGATAAATTCAAGGTGAATGGCCTCGTGAAAATCAGAATTTAATTAAACTTATCTTTGGTTGATATAATTTATTATATTGTATCTCTCTAAAGTCATACATACATAACTGCTACGCCAGTAATGGGATTGACGTGATGCATAACTATGATAAGAAATAAAACTTCAGTTTAATTTTCAACATTTTATTAACATAACATTTCCTTTAGGAATCTAAATATTGCAGCGTCAAAGTTTATTTGAATTTAAAAATGGCTGATCATATCAGTGCGGACGTATGTAAGTATTCTAAGTACATGTGTATATGAATGATAAGATAGTAGTACAGACATATGTAGAAGGTGAATATTTCAAAATAATATATCGATTGAGTTATTGTTCAACTTAATTTAAATCTTTCACATCTGTGTATTCCTTGTAACTATATGTTATATGAAATCCCTATCTATACTATTCATATATATTCTATTTTTGTATCGTTTAACGTTTTACAAAATTTTAAATAAAATTTAAAACAGAAATATATGTAATATAATGTGTCTTATATTTCCTAAATTATTATTTTTAATAACAGCAAACTTATATACCATAAAAAAAGTTTACTAACAGTATTTTAGTTTCTGAAATATTTATGTTAAATGTAGGTAAACATATTAGAAAGTAATTGTAGAATTTAGTAAATATTACGACACATTACATTACACTTTTATTTTGACTTTTATTTAAAACTTCTGTAAACGAACAATATTGAGACGAATTCATGTGATATTGAAATTAATTTGATGTACAAGTGTTATGTTCGGTTTGTCGGATCACTCATTGGTACACCGCGTATCGCTTTGCCTACTGTACAAGAAATCAGTTTCATCTCTTCGTTACTTGTCTTCTGTGGAATGTGTTTGTTCTGTGCTAGTACTACGGTTTGTACAGTTGCATTCAGATTCAACTCTGTTGGACGGACTTCACCGGCTTCGACAGCATGTTCCACTTCGGTAGGTTGTTGTGTGTAATATCGGCTTGTGAGTAAGTTGCACAGCTAAAAGAAAACAACATTCACTATAGATAGAAATACCAATGAAATATAGTATACAATATATTTACCTCGTGTATACCATCCAATGCTAACATGGCTTCGGAGGAGTTTTCTGTGTTACCGACAGTTTTCATTAATACTTTATGATATTGTAACAGTTTTAAACGTGACAAGGACATTATACTTCTAGCATGTTTCAGTTCTGCAATGAGTCGTTCAGGATGCTGTAAAATACACGTACATAATATACACGGTACGAGTGCAATTAAAATATTACATGATTATAATAGAAATACTTGCATCTGCTAATACACTAGATATATCTGTATCTGCTTCCCATTTCAATGTACTATTCTCTTTGCTTATACGAACATGTTTATTATTGGACGTGGACTTTGGTTTCACAACGGATATAAAGTTATGTTTATTTACATGATAATCTGTATGTTTTTCAGTTCGTTTTTTCTGTACATTCACACATGCAATAATTTCCGTTTTAATCGGTGGTTTCGGGTATGCCTAGACATTTAAAATAATTGACTATGTAATTAGTCGGTGTAAATATTTGGTACCAGTTTATACCTGAGGATTCTGTAAATGCAGGGCATATTCTATAACGTACGTTACATCTACATTGGCCGGATATCGCATTAAATGCATTAAACAAGCAGTATAATCACCATCCAACACTGTGGAGAATATAAAACACGAGATAATTAGTTTATTATAACTGTTAAACAAGTAGGTACACTTACATTGTTTCCTAATGGCAACTAGCATGGCCACTACGATATAATGGACAAACTTGAAATCTTTTTCTTGGGAGAAAATAGCGTCCCACAATACTAATAAATCTTGTAATGGAAATTCACGACCAAATAACAATCGTAACCAGCGGCTAGAACAATAATGTATGGATGAAAATATCACAAACACATAAATGTATATACTCCTTACATGCCAAATAACGGCAACGTTATATCCAAATTCTTCAAATGCTGACACAACTCAGGATCAACAGATTGTAATAATTTATCTCGAATCACATTTAATTGTGATACAACTTCATTTTCTCCATCTCGACTGCCACCGGGACTCTAATAACCATATAATATAGCAAGTCAGAACAGTTCTGTGTTCAGGAATCCATAGAATTGATTTCAAATGTAATATAATTTACTAGAAATATTAACTCACATCAATAGCTGAAGTGCTTGCTGGAAAATACCCAGTGGCTGTTGGTTGTACATTAGATGTATGATAACTAGACGTCATTGCACACATCATTTCAGCGAACAGATGGCTGTGAAACACAATCAACCAAACAATAACACTACATAGACAGATAGACCAGGCAACTGTTGTACTTACTATCCATCTTCTTCTAAATAATTCGGATTTAAAATCTCCCGGATTGTTTCGCTGAAATATAGGAATATCAATGAAGGTATAGCTCTGTTACAGGTACAGTTATATTTACTTTATATGTGTCTGTTCCTTTAAATGTAACATAGCCTGTTGATCACAATGTATTACGAATAGTAACGGTGCTAATAATTCGTGCATTCCCTGTCGATAACACATTACTGGATGTTCACGAGCGTATGTAAACAATATGGATACCATAATTTCCTGTATTAAAGATTTCCTGAAAAAGTCAACTCCAGGAAATGTACGCACTACATCCTGTTTTATTACAGAACGTAATTCTTCATCACAGAAATGCTTATTCCATAAACTCTACAAATTATTTCCAAGTGAACAATCATTAGAAAACTGTAGCGTTCATTCACACTAGACAAAATCACGTGCATATTTCATTACTATCTTACATTATCACTTTGTGACAGTGGATCATCATTGGCCGTTTTATTCGTCCATGGATCACACGACAATTTTTGTTTGATTGTGTTATAATTAATACGTAATTTATATATATGGTCTAGCCATTTGTTAGAATTTTCAGGCAAGACATTGAGCAGCACATACCAACAGATACTTCGGAATTTCGAAGCCCGTAACTTGCCTTGTAACGCCTGTTTTTGGAGTTCTATTAAATTAGATTTGTTAAATAGCTGATACCATTCTTCCCTACATTAAATAGTTGTTACTATTGATATACGTACATGTTTATGTGAAAATTAAAACAAATTGAAATCTTACTCGTATTTTTCAACGTTCACCCTGGATTCAGATTCATAATGTATACTGTTGTTACAGAATTCATTATTTTTTTCTGCTAAAACAGGATATAATTTTGAATTTGATTTGTTACAATTAAGTATAGTTTACCCATGATTTTATCAAATTTCCATATTTATGAAGTACAAAGAAAACGTCAGCAACTGTCACTGTCAATGACAAACTAGGTTATGTTCTGATTTGTTCCCAGACGTTTACCTTTAATAATTCTAAAGTGATCCGGATCATTACAAAGTCAAATGAAAAAGAAATTATATAGCAAACTACAGCTTCAACAATTTTTGCTTCCGGTTTATTTAAAGTATATTCAGTATTCTATAAGTTAGTTTGTATATTTAGACAAATAAAGTAAACCAATTAAATTTGTATGTTACTCTGAGATGATCTGAGAGTTTCTTTTATATTTGCCGCTGTGCATCTTATTTTTCTTAAGTAATCATATCCAGTTAGGAACCTAGCGGAACTAGTAGCATACGTCACTGTTGGTCACTGTACAAGAGTAAAATGGATTTTGAAGGATTGTATTAGGGCGTTGTGAATGCAAGTGACAGTTGTAAAAAATTTCTAAAGATAGATTGGTTTTAGTGTTAGCGTAATTTCACATTTTCTATACAAGGTGAGTAAAATTTTGTACATAAACAATAATTTTAAATACTATAGTTTACGTATTACATGTTATTGATTTTTTTTTGCATGTTATTTGTAATGATTCACTACCTAGCAAAGCTTTATACATACTTAATAATGCTGCATGAATTAAGCTTTAACTTTATAACCAATAAATAATTGATATATATTTATTATCTTTGATTCTCATAACTTGAACATAAAATTGAATAATTTGATTAGTGTATTTGCAATTGAAGCACAATGTCGGACCGTAAAGCGGAATTAGAACGGAAGAAAGCAAAGCTGCAAGCTTTGCGGGAGGAAAAAGATCGGAGGAGACGGGAGAAAGAGATGAAAGATATGGAAGAGGCGACAGGCCGTGCAGCTGGGGCCGGTGGATTATTGGATAAGGATAACAGGAAGGAGTTAGATGAGATGTTATCTTCATTAGGAGTCGCTCCTGTGTCGGATGTGTTGTCTAGTCTGTCCAGCATGAATTCCTTGACACCAGAGCACAGTAGAAATCATACTCCGGACACAAGTCTTCAACCGAGCAGTCTCACAAATACAGCGGGGTTAGTTTTAGAACAATGTCAGCGTAGTTGCTGTTACATTCAGTAGTAAAGTAGAGAAAAAATTACATTCTAGATAGATTCAGATGTTTATACTTCCATAAGGATTCACAGCTAGAATATAACTTATAGATTTTCCAAGTAGTATTAGTGATAATCATTGAATCTTTTCCATTAGAACGGCCGGAAGGAAGAAGGAACCACAGCTGTGTGTGGTCTCCATTCAGACGACAAATATCGCACCCAAGGAGACGGTGATGTACACGAAACAAACACAGACTGCGACCAGTGGCCACGAGAGAGACGGTGAGTGTTTATACATTTCAATATCAGGGCACTCTATATTGTCAGTGTGCTTATCAATATTTACAAAATTACATTCGTACATTCGGTTATAGACTGTTTATTCATTGAAACATCTAAATTTTCAGTAGATATGCCGTGTTCTTCTGTTCTTGTCATTCATGTGATATGCAATTGTTTTATTATTTAATATCATGTTTCGTTTTTGATGTGCTTAACTGGCTGTTTACATTGTTTTGTCCCGAAAGGAAACGTTCATATTTTTCATTTATACATCATATACATGTTGGGTATTATTTATTTAATTATTGCCGTTCTAAAATTTATATATTTTACATATTTGCTCTAGAAGGGTTGTCTAGCATGCGCTGTACGCATGGTTCATTTTTTGTTGTTTTGGTTATTAGTAGAACATACATATATATACACTTTTAACCTATACTAATAAAATAGTGTTGAGCAGAAACACATTCACACACACACACACACACATCTATTGTGGTATTGTATGCTGTGTAATTATACATACATCTAATTAGTCTGACTGTATTCATTCTTCAGTTTTGTATCACTTTCGTTCTTCTGTATCATGGTAACTTTTTGTTTATTTGTCTGTCTGTCTGTCTGTCTGTCTGTTTGTTTGTTGTTGATGTTAATTTATTTTTCATTTGCCTGGTTTAGACTGGATGTCAGTGCATTCATATGTACATATTTCTAAGTAATTTCTATATTTATTTACGTATTAACACATGATCACTTTGTAAATAATGTTAATTAATTAATTAATTAATAATAATGATAATTGCTGTTCTGTGTTCTATTTAATGCTGCATTATTTAGATCTTGGATATTCGTATTCAAAAAAGTGTGAGTACGAATTCATTAGCTCCATTCTATACCAGGCACAAATACACAAACGTACAAAGTAATATCCCCCCTCACGACAGCCCGTCAATACATGCATACATATATACGTGAATAGTTTCAATCAATCAGTATTCGATAGTGCAATTATTAACTTGTCTTATTCAAAGTTACAATAGTGAACACCAACATGATAATATTCTGAAACTTAACCTAGTTCATAAACGTCAAAGAGAACATCATACCTTTACATATACATACATATAATTGTTGTGTGAACACACACGCACACTTACCTACATGTCATTTATTCATGAATATAATTGTATAATATCACACCTCTACCATACTACTATTACTACTACTGTATACTAAAGTATCGTACATCATTTATATTAATGATATACATATACAATGATACATATGAGCTTCTGTGTGTGATGTGTCGTTGCTAACAAGGATCATCTTCTGCTGCCTCTTCCCCACTTAAAGGCTACTTTGAGGACTGGTGGCGTCCGCGTAAAGGTGGGTCCCTTTAATTTTGTTGTTACATGTTGTTGTGTATCCAACGTACACATGGTGTTGTTGTACCCCCCCGCCGTTCAAGTAACTCACAGTTATATTGTTCCGTCACACGCGATATCGCTAACTTATGGCTTTATACATATAATCAGCAGTGCTAAGAGAAAATATGTTTGTTTCCTTTCATTATTCAGCGCTTCCATACGGGCGTATTACAATCGTATATAGATATAGGATGATGATGATGTCGATGTATAAGTAGTATTCATTGTTCGCACTTTTGTTTTTGTGGTTATGATTAGTAAGGTTATACATCGACAACAGCTCTACTCCTATATCGTAATTAAAATATACACACACACATACATATGTATGTGTGTGTGTGTGTGTATATTTTAATTGTATATATATATCATTTATTTTAAATAGTAGTAATAAAGTACAATTTCGTATATATAGTAATTTTGTTCAATGACTGATAGTAATTTTTTTGTTCCTCTGTCCCATCCCCAGCTCATGCGACAGACTATTACGGTAAGTTTTGATTTCATTTGGTTTCATTTTTTCATTATTACTTTAGTTCTTAAGTGACTTAAGTTTCTAATTTACTACTACATATTATTATTATAATTATTGGTTTGTTTTGATTATTTGGTTATTTAATTTATTATACGTACTCTCCACCCAGAACCTGTATTTTTGTTCGCTTTATTCTGCACTCTCTCTCTCTCTCTCTCTCTCTCTCTGTTTTGGTTACGGTTTATACCTATTTGTTTTTATATCTCTATCTCTCTTTCTACGTCCATCCATTCATTCCTATGATCCTACTGAGTGTATGTTGCGGTTTGTTTGGTTTGTGTTCATTTCCAATTGATTGATTGATTAATTAATTTTGGAATTTTGTCTTGTACACTTGCCGTCATACATATATAATATATTTAGTAGATATATACACACATATATGCTAGTATTTATTTATAATGTAACGGTGACAATGTTGCCGGTAACAGCAAATCTTATAATAATAATAAATGAACCAAAATAGGTACTATAATGTGGTATTATAATGTTCAACAACTTCAGATTAATGTGAAATCATAAGATTATTAGCAAATGTGAATTTGTTTCGTTGTTATATTTCCTAATACATACATAAGTTTAGTGTACAAATATGAATATTTGCGAATATAAATATATTAACGTATGTGCTATTACAATATTTAGTAACGTAATATACATGTAACTGTACTTACTGATCACTCATTATTGTGTGTGATTTCATGTTACTATAGGTAATTGCAGAGTTGCCTGCTTGTCTGTCTTGCAACAGTTGTCACTGTAACTTTATATACTGACTGTATTGTGCATTGATTCGCGTGTTTGTAGTGTTGATATAGTAGTACATAGAATAATGAAATACATGCGAACGTGCAAGTGCCAGACAACCCGTCAATAGTTCTAATTCATATTTAATATTTATATGCATACATACATACATAGTTGGGGAAATGATGCATACTTACCAGTTACATTCGCACACACACACACACGCATACACGTGGTGTAACCGTGTCTAATCTAATGATGTGATTGTTGTTTCTCTCTTCCTTCCACCCAAGACGAGTACAATCTAAATCCGGGTTTAGAATGGGAGGACGAATTTACAGGTAGGTATAAATGATAACCAAATAACACATACACATTACATGTATACACCTACATGTATGTACTTGTATTTTATCCAAGTTAATGGTCAATCAACGTGTTTATTCCTTTCAAATCAACATTGCTTTGTGGCCGTTGCACACAACACACACACATCCAGTCAGCTGATTATTAATAATTATCTATCCACAAGTATGCATGGCTAAATTATCATCAATAATAACAATATTCTGGAAACTCATGAGCATTGGTTTAAAACTATTTTTTTTTTAATTCAAAATGTACTTTACTCTACTGTCTTATTTATAACGCTTAGTATGAATATCACCACCGACGTTCTTACAAAAATTCCTGTTTGATAACTTGCATATTGTGAGCCGCTATATGCGTACAAGCACACACGCACACATATTTATACATTTGAGAACACTAATGTACGCAGATATGGGTGGAGAGTCAGCATTATATGGTATATATCCCCCCTTATATGTAATGCGTGTCAGGTTTCAAAATTTGCATGCTATCGTCATTTAACTTTAGTAGATTTTAGACAATTGTCTATTGCGCAACGCGTGCGTATGTTACTCTCTTTTACTTTCTTCTTTAGTTTCTTCAGTCAGTCTGTTCTATGTATGTGTAGCATTTTATTAATTTCTTTACGCTTTATTTATGTGAATACAGTGGACATATGAACGAAACTAAATTATGCTACTGTTTTTAATGTTGAAGTAATAATAATTGTTTGAAGCTGTTTGCTTAACATATATATTTATATTAATCCTTCATACAGTAACTATGTGTATGTCCATTGTGTTTGTTGATTTTTATATGTATAATTTAGTTTTCAAGTTCATATTTGAGAGTGATTGATTGAATGTTATGGTGTGTATGTATGTGTGCGGCTGTTAGTTGGCCATCTTATTCACCACAGTTTTGACTTTTGATGATCCGCAAGCCGAAGATGAGGAGAGTTCGTTGCCACATCTCGATGGCTTCCAGAGTAAACTGCCACCAGGCATCTTACCGCACGGATTACCACAGGTCAAGGAAGTACAACCGGCGGTGACCGCCCTGGAACAAGAAAAAGCTAAACAAGAAGTGAAAGAAAGTAAGCGAATCAATGAATTAGGAATAAATTAATGAGTTCACAAATTATACACTTCTCTTATATTCCTATATATCTCTCTCTCTCTCTGGCTAGTTCGTGAACTCAGTGAGGAAGAGAAACAGATGATTATATTGTCCGAGGACTTCCAGCGGTTCGTTGATCGAGCTGGCCGTTTAGTGGAACGTGCACTAGCTGAAGGAGTCGACATTTACACGGACTATTCGGGGATGGGAGATTGTGAGGATGGAACGTATGTTCATAAATATATTTACACATTGAGCAAGAAAAATACCTTGTAACTCTAAAACGGGAAATAATATTTAGATGAGCAAGGCTTTAAATTATTTGACATTAATATGGCGTATCATATTTGTTTCACTTTTAAGTTGCTAAAATAGATCTGTTCTTTTTTTGCCCGCTGTACATGTATCTACAGATGTTCTAACATATAATTTCACAGTGATGAAAAATCTCATCAACGCTTGTCACTGAATCGCTGGTTCTTTGACGAGCGATGGTCGCGCAACCGTTGTGTGACGTCGATGGATTGGTCTCCGCAGTATCCTGAACTCATGTTAGCCAGTTACCATAACAACGAGGACTCGCCCAACGACCCAGACGGCATTTGTCTGGTGTGGAACACGAAGTTTAAAAAAACCACACCCGAATACATATTTCACTGTCAAAGTGCCGTAATGTCAGCAACATTCGCCCGTTTCCATCCGAATCTGATTCTGGGCGGCACTTATTCGGGTCAGATTGTGTTGTGGGACAATCGTGTACAGAAACGTACACCCATACAACGTACGCCACTGTCTGCCACAGCGCATACGGTTAGTTCAATCGCTTGTGTTGTTTACTTGTTTACTTATTGTATTATTCATACGCAGCATCCGGTGTACTGTATGAGTGTTGTCGGTACACAAAACGCACATAACCTAATCTCCGTGTCGACTGACGGCCGACTGTGTTCCTGGTCGCTGGACATGTTATCACAGCCGCAAGAGAAACTAGAACTTCATCGGCAACAGAGCAAACCAGTAGCTGTCACATGTCTCGCTTTCCCACATTCAGATGTGAATAATTTCGTAGTAGGCAGTGAGGAAGGTGCTGCGTACAGTGCTTGTCGTCATGGTAACCGAGCAGGCATTACAGATACATACGAGGCGCATCAAGGTCCGGTGACAGGTATCAGTGCGAATGCCGTACAAGGTGGCATTGATTTTTCCCATCTGTTCCTCACTTCGTCCATTGATTGGACAATTAAGTTGTGGAGTTTGAAGGTAACATTGTTTATCATTCTGATTTATACACTGTATTGATTGTATATTATTTTCTTTGTATTATTTTAGGAAACGAAACCGATTTATTCATTTGAGGATAATGCAGACTATGTGTTGGATTGTGCCTGGAGTCCTACGCACCCGGCACTGTTCGCTGCCGTGGATGGCAGTGGACGTTTGGATCTGTGGAACTTGAACCAGGACACCGAGGTACCGGCGGCCACGGTGCAGGTGGAGGGTTCGCCAGCACTGAACAGGGTGTCCTGGACACCGTCAGGTCTGCACGTCACCGTGGGCGACGATACAGGCAAAATATGGGTGTACGATGTAGCAGAAGTACGTATACATAAGTATATGAATGTTATTTGAAATTGTATGAATGTGATGTACATATTTACTATGCGAAATATACACACAGGGCTTCGCTCATCCACGGCACGACGAATGGAACAAGTTCATGTACACAATACAAGAGTTACGGAACAACCAGGCTGATGAGGAATTAGAGAAGTTGAATTTAACTACAACAGTATCATCTACTCCGCTATCTAGTATAACATCTCTGTCCTCGTCTCCCCTGCGATAGAGAGTTCCATATGCTGCTTACACATAACCAACGATATTTATATAACCATGTGTAATGTATTCAATAAAGGCAATGGTGCTTATGACATGTTCGTCTACTAATACTATGTGCACCGCCAAGTTTATTTATAATTAGCTCAACTGTCTTGTGATGATATATTTGCGATCACACTTCCCTAATAATGTGCAGATAGCATATTCATAAATACATTCAATATACACCTGGTAACTATACCGACTGTAAGCTATTTGTCAAATATTTAACGTGAAATTCATTCTTACAACCAACCAACATTCTGTGCTTTATTCTAATGTAGTTTTAAGTCGGTCATCCATTTTAATCCGCATATGTTAAAATATTAAAACCTCTTGTTTCAATTAATTTTATTGTTATTAATTTTATACTTTGTAGTTAAATATATAATTTGTGTGTAAATAATAATGTATTATTACAATTCTAATATTTTTCAATGAATGTGCAGGTATATGTAAAAATGCATATAGATATAATTATATAATGTTTATTTTAACTTGAATATTAATGGTTTTACAAAAGAAAACTAACTGCTAAAGTAGATGTTACACTAACATAAAGGAGTGTGCTATTTGTAAATAGATAGGTACAGTCTTCTCAGAGAATTTATATGAAATATTTGAACAGTTAAGCTGCACACGTGGTCTCCTTCAATAGTTTGCTGTAGTCTTGTTGTCCCTCTTCATCAAATGATACCAGACCAGTTGTGGCATCCTATAAAACAAAGAGAAACATATATAAGTATTCCACGTCTGATGATTTTATACATAGTGTAACATCGATCGAATATTCTTATTCTGTTTAGTAATCACAGTATATACCTTGAATAGCAGGTCTTGTTTTCCATCGAAAGAGCCGAATAGTCTGAACAAATCAGGACGCTTGTTGAACAACTGACTAGTGGCAACTAACAAATGACGGATCTCGTCAATGTCACTGTTAGACTTGGCGTTGCTAGTCACAACCTGAACACAGAGGGCAGTAATAATGATAGGTTAGATACACATGTCACATGTTTTACTGTTATATTACCATGTGCGGTGGAATCTTGGCAAGATTACAGTTCTCATATTGATCCAATGCAACACGACCACCCTTTGGACACAGCAGTTCGTAGTCGGAAGATTTCAAATTCTTGGCCCATTCGTTTGTGTTCTTACCATCTTTTATAAGGCAGAAAATGTGTAATAACTTATAATTATGAATTAGTCTATTCAATATACAATTGTAACTCACCAGTATTTTGTTGTACGGTAAAGTGTTTTACAAAGGCGACATCACCGTGTCCTTCAGCTAAACAACGGAACGCACCGCTGTATCCAAAATATTCCTCCAGATGGTTGCCATTGCACTTGGTTTCCGGTCGCTTTGATTGATTGTCTTCACTACCCGCGCACTGGCTGCACAGTTTGTCGGTAACGCCTTGTGGCAGGTTGTTCTCAGCAAGCTTGGCTCCGGGTACGCAACTACCGCCAGAGAAGAAATCCGCCAGTGCTTTTCCCATCGGGCACTCGCTCTTCTTGATCAGTCCCTGTTTGATAAGTGCATAGATCGGTGCATTAAACCCGGCCACGTTGTTATATTCCGGATGACATGACTTGTGTCCCTTCAGGTCCGTCAATGACTGGAATGCAGAATTCTTTTTCACAACAGCTACGGCAAATGTTTTACCCTTGGCCGTTCCATAGTCCTCTGTCAAGATGGGTTTCAGATTATAACTGGCACGAGCCGTGGCTAATTGGCCAGCATCGATGGTGATGATATCAGCAGCATTGTCTCTAATTGTCTTCAAACAGCCGTATACATTGGCTTCTTCCACACAATCAAACCTGGGCCGCAAGTCACGGGAGAATGCAGACTTGCTGAGCAAGCGGCATTTCTTCAGCTCGGCATCTGAGGTAACACACATCCTCACCACCTTCACTGGTGGCCCGTACTCGCGCTCAATCACATCTGTGTAGTTGGCTTTGTCCAGATAGTCATGTGGCGATATCAGTTTGTTATCCTTGATTAGTGTCTTGTTGTTCAGTACCAGCACTGATTCGAACCATTTAGCGTGAGTCTTCTCGCCCAGAGTGTCCAAGTTAGCCAATTTAACGCGCAATTCTGCAATTGTCTTCACCACATCAGCATTTGCCATGAATCCTTGCCATGGCCGAGCGGCCCAACGGCACGGAGTGTCGGTGACGGGGACTCTGCTACCATCAGGACACAGATAAGCATAGTTGCTGGGATCTTCATCAGAGGGCACAGCTGGCGATACACCAACGGGCAACTAGTGGTACAACAGATTTATTAATACATATTCTGTACGGTTTAAAACGAATATAATATATAAAGTTTATATACTACTTACCCCGAAGAATTTCCTCACGTAAATCACTTTGGTCCATGCAATTTGTCCGCCATTGTGGGCCAAACAACGCAAGGCTCCATCGTATCCGGAGTATTTGTCGGGATAATCACAAACATCGGGATGTTCGCAAAGAGCACACAAGTTGGAGTACTTGTTCTCTGTTGAAACAAAACAAGATGGTTAGTTTTAAGAGATCAATATTGTCAAGAGTAATAAACTTACTCAATTTCTGGTTAATGGTGGGATCGGCGGACCATTTGCCCACGATGCAGGCTTTGGAAAATAATGTGGAAAAGGCTTTGAGTTCATTCTCACGTGGGGACAGTTCGGTATCGTTGAGTCCACCAATGATACCTATCTTTTTGAGTTTAGTCAGTGGAATCTTGTAGCCGACATTACGACCAACACCGGTATGGCAAGATTTTAATCCTTTTAAACCTTCTGCCAGATTCTTGATTTCTAAGTCTTTGTGAATCACAGCCACCGCCTCATAACGAAATTCCGCTAAAAAACGGTTTAATGACACCAGATTAATATATACCAGTTTACAAGAACAGACAATGATAGAAGCATTTGTATATATAATTAGATAAATTAAAACTGAGATCATTATACAATTGACCCTGAACTTGATAATAAACAAAACGATTTTCCAATTTACATAGTAAAGTTGTCCAACGACTTTATCATTCTGTTCAGGGTCAAACGCATCGAATTATTTGTATACTTGTTAATCATATAAATAAAATAATCATTCGCTGTTATCTAAAACGTACATTCTATTGTATACCGGTAAGAACTGCATCAGAATTGTTTGTTAGCTTTACTTATTTGTTGTTGTTAAGATTTTTTACGAACGAATTTGCGAACGATTGTCGAAAAGTTCCGCAGTTGATCACTGGTTTTACAGTGATTTTTTAAATTCTATTTAATATGATTTGTGACTGAAGTGAATGTACTTTGCTAGGACAGCTAATTCTATCAAGCATATTTACCATCAGGCTCCTCTTTGGTACGAATCTCTTGGAAAACAGTGAAATCCTGATCGGGCATCTTCATACTAACGTACATATCTTCCGGATCAACGGCCAAGAAATCAGCGGAGCGATGCTGTACTTTATCAAGACAATCAATTCTATACAAACACAAAACAATGTATAAAAACATTGCGTTACATAATGTCGCAATTGTTACGACTTGATTTATGATTCACCTGTCTCTGGCCGGAATGCAAATGATCTTGGCGGTACTCTTTGTTTGTTGTTCAGTCATCTGTTTGCAGTCTTCTATAATGCTTTCAGGGACACATAATTTATCTGCAACAATACCAGTTTTATCGATTTAACTCTTACAGCAGTGTTTCTAGAATACTTATTTCTCTCTATAGAGCAAATTGGAGCAAATATTGAGAGCTACAATACGAAAAAAAAGTAAAAATGATAACAAGCCGGGCAGTAATTTGACATTTTTATTTCACACACTACAATTTATAGCATGATTTAAAAAATGGAACGCGGTATTCATGCATATGTTTGTCAACAATAAAATGAATACATTAGTAGAAAAATGCAAGAATTATATTCATATTGAAATTAGATTAGAATTAGAGGGAGAATAATTCTATAATTCTGTATACGTACATGTGTTTTGAGCATTTCTGCGGTACCTGGTGGCTGGCGAGGCAGCCGCCATGGCTATGACCAGTCCTAACACGAATACTGTTCCCGACTTCATGGTTCTCACTCTGCACTAGCTGATTGACTGACTGACTGACTATATATGTATGTATGTATATATATGTGTGTACACTGTGCCACCACTGTGACTTCTGCTTGATCCACTGACACGGCACTCCTTTTATATACAAACATTTATGGGCACTTTTTCCTCATCACTTATTTTCTTTTATTTGTGTGTGGAATATTGATAAAAGAAGATGACCCTGAATTCATCTCAACTCAAAACATTTTACGGTCAGTTTGCTACGGCAAACAAAAAGTTAAACATCTATAAATGTATCAAACCTCTATGGTGCTTTCTATAATCATTTGTATTCATCAATAATTCATACAATTGAACAATATGAAGAAATATAAAGTATCTGTATGGAGCATAATATATTTCATACTGTAATCATGTCTATGATCACATAAATTAACGCCTCATGTGAATTAACACCGTTTTCAGAATCTTATAGAATTATCCTTGAACTCATAAGAAGCGACAGTTGTACATGGCCAACATACGTATGTATGTATTTATTTATTGAAAACCTGTACTGGTAAATGAACAAAGCATACTGCTGTAGACGCATCGATGCTACAAAAGACAAAGGATTGCAGGAAAACAAATGTGCAATTTATATAAACAAACTGCGATACCAAGAATAACCACATACATAAAAAATATCAGTAGTAATGTTATTGCCTTTCACATGAAACACTCCTTCATGTATGTAAATTATGAATATAATTACATTCATAGTCGTGTCACATTTGTATTTTACGTTATGGAACAGTCTGTACAGCTACGGCGCAATATTAATAATTATAGAAATTTATTGACAACAATCAAGCTGGAAACACACACACTGTAGATGTAACGCAGTATTAACAGAAGGAAAAACACCGAAGATAAAGTGGTCCATTTAAGTTAGTAGTAAACAACGTCATCCATAAATGCACGTACACACAATCATATTGGGCGGTACTTTCCTTGTATAATTTATTAATGTAATTATCTAAAAAAATACTTATTGCATTACAATAATTCCGACAGTTATCAGTGCGCTATAAAAAATTACTAATGAGCAGAAGATATCCTTGTCAGTTCCTTAACTAATGGGATTTCACAGCCATCTGTACTTTTCTTGATAGATATTTTTTTTAAACAGTATTTCGAAATGTCGTTGCAAAACGTGATACTTTACCAAAACAAAACAGAGTTATCACGTAAAGAAATGTATGATTTGTCGTTATCAGACATTTTGCTACTGATATTTTTGCTTTCGGTAATATAAATTGGAAATTCCGAAGCCCCTGTGCTGAGCTGACATAATCAGGAATTTTTATATAAACGTTATTGACATTAATCTATTTGTAAAATATAAATATCTGAATACATAAATGTTGATTGTTTGAATATTCAGACGCGAAATATAAATGATTTAGATTAAAATAAAATAGATTATTAATGCAAAATAAGTAAAATATAAAAATTATGATTGAAATGTTGTGACTATTTTCATCTACATAAACATGTACATAATATAATAACAACAGATTTCAAAGTGACTATTATTTTTATTTCTCATTTCGTAATTTCTATTTATATGTTATATTTCCATAACTACTATTATAAAACAATAAATTTATTATGTATATATTATTATACACATCAGATGAAACATGCAATTATAATTATATTATTGACTAATCATCGTCACTGCATATTGTTAACTGCTCGTTCCACCAGTCTCTAATTTCATGAAGGGCATTGGATATTTTTGGCACAACTGTTTTATTGTTTGTTATATCTTTTGGCATTCGATTGTTTTCTGAACCTTCTGTTACATGTGGTAAACTTTTGACAGCAACTATAACAAAAACAAAACACATCAGCCCACTGACTTCAATATATCATACATATAACTTAATACAACAAATTTAAATATATATCTAGCAAATTTTCAGACGCGTTAAAGTGAATTCGCGTAAATGCAGACGACGTAAATTCAGGGATTACTGTATTAAATAACTAATTTTCTATAGATATGTTAAAATTTAGTTTTATAAGATGAAGATACTAGTACATGACTCGTATTTTTGATTATATTGCTTTTTCAAGCTAAATACAGTTATTATTAATATTATTTTTAGATACATTTACTACGAAAGAAACGTTTTCTGTGTATAATCAATACATCTTCTAAACAATGTTACCATGTCAACCAAACATAGATGTCAAAAATATAACTTAGTTGGTTGTCAGATATATGCAGATGAAATTCTAAAATGAATCGTCAATCATCGAGTGCAGCAAAAGATTCACCACGTATTTGTGGTGGACAAGTGTCAGAAGAAAGTATGTGCGAAGAAAAATACTGTGAATTAAATATGTACGATGCAGATTATGTGAAAAACTTGGTACTAGTAAACTTTCACATGCTGGGCAAATATATGTTCACCCACTCGTACAGCTATGACACGAATGTGGCACAAATCAAATACGACCTGGCGAACAAACTGCGCACAGCAGAGGAACACTTGCAGATCATGCATTGGCACGTGTTCTTAAATGACTGTGTCACACTGCAGTACATACCGACAGAGTGTCAGGGCTTCATGGATCTGACTGTGGTCAACGTGAACACTGAACATGAACCTGGTATGGAAGAGATGGTGGTGCCGGATATAATAACTGTACGTATACAACAAGCGGACATGTACAAAGATATCACGGTGGAGATCGAAGATCGACGCATTAGAAAGCCGTACATCGGTGGATACAGGAACAAAGAAACGGGCATCGAGTATCATCATGCATTCACTCAGACAGGCCCTGCACCGCCCAAGGTACTGCCGAGAAACAAAAATACAAGGGACACGCAAACGTTAGACACGCGGAACAGACGTATTGACATGTCCCACAGTCGATCCACACAGATGTGCAACGAACACACATGGATGCCGAATGCAAAAGACAAGATATTAACAGCCCAGAAATACGAGACTGCCGAAGAGCGTGCAGAACGCATTGGGTACCTGAGGAAAGTGATAACCATACAACGATACTTCCGTCGTTGGAAGTTGAATGCAGCACTGAAGAAACTCGTCGCAGAGTATCGTGAACGCATCCAGAACGAGAAGCGGGAACAACAAGAGTTGTTGCGCGACTACGAGAGGCAGAGAAAACGGGAGATCATTAACAAAGTGTTCCCGAGGACACGAGCCGATTTCAGCATGTTGTACGCGATGGTAGACCGCTGGAAGAAGGCGCACATCGAGCGCATATCGAAGTTATATACACCGGCAGCCAAACTGGCCGAATTCTGTATGCTACTGAACAAAGAGATAGAAATGTTAAACGTCATCGAGAAACACAGACAACGTCTGAAGCAGGAGATGAAAGTAATCAAGGAGATACGATTCTTTGATCAGATTAGCGACGCGGTTACTTGGAAAGGATATAAAGGGCTGCAAGTGTCTATGGATACGTTGGAAACGCAAAAGGGCAGAGAATTTAAACAAGTCTACTACACACTTTGTAACCAGAACTTGACAATAGAAGAACGTTTACAGTTTATTGCGGAACTATCGTTCAAACTGAAACAACATAATTGTGTAGTGGGAAATGAGCTGGCATCACTGCTCGACCGCGAGATGGAATTACTGCATCACGGCGTCGACAACAATCAGCTGGATATGCTGCGGAAACGCACACAAGCCCTGTTGCTGAAACACTTTCAAATGCCCGAATGCAACGAGGGCGTCACACGGCGACTAGACAAACTGAAAGCGAAAAGTATGGAACATGATTTGATTTTCTGTCCGCGCTGTTTGCAGTTCAAAACGCACAAAGACTATCAACTGAACTACGGTAGTGATAAGTTTCGGACATGTATAACGTGTACGTGGCTGGATAGGACAGCGGAGCCGTGGATTGACATCGCCCCCTATCGTCTGATCCTGCGTGCTATCCGTAAAGACGAGAAGAAACGCAACAGTCTATCGTCCATCGCGTTCATTGTACAGGAACGTGATATTCACTATTTAGTAGAAAGGATCTGGCATGCCCAGTCCGTTGTCAGCGAGTGTAAAGTACTGGAGAAACTACGTTTAGTTCGATGGAACGTTCAGAATGAATGGTCACCATGGAACTGTATCCTGCTCACCGACGACGAAGCACAAAGTCATTTGCGTATTGAGAACTTGCAAGAAGTGTACGATGAAGAATTCATTAGGATTACTGTGGGTAAACACATGTTTGCACGTTGTATTTTTGCGAACGTACTACTGTTGGAGCACAATATTAGAAAACAGGAAAACAATGTACGAGAAGATACAGAAACAGGCGACGAGGAGGATATGAAAGAACAAACATCCGGTACAAATTAAGTAAGTGATTTAATAATGTACCATGACGGATTATTTACCAGGAGGTCGTGTATTTTTCTTTTTAGAAATAAGTCGCTCCTTGTCAGGCCTGGCAGCTGGATCCGATAATGTTGGGGCCAGATATTTTCGTCCAGAATTACTACCAATGCTGTCGGACCGTGGCAAAGAAGATGGCTTCTTGTTCCTTACTTTAGAGTTTTCATTTTCCTGAAACATATTAACAACACACATTCTCATACTCTGACAGGTAGTATGCTTTCAGTGTTTCACGCATTACCTTAGTTTCTGTTTCATTGTCGTTCTCTGCTATGACTTCTTTCTTTTCTTCTACTTGGTCCGGTACACATAGCGGTTCATTCGTAGCTCGTAATCCAGCTATTAAACTATTGTGTTGCTTCTGTAAAACGGACTTTCATATTTATGGTGTAACAGAAATAAAATTATTCATATGAACAACTCGTTTATAATCTTTACATTGACAGATCGAATTTTCTTCAGACATCCCTCGAGCCATGTTCGTATGGTTTGTTTGGCAACTTCCTCCTCAATGATATACTCAAATTCCTCCCTGGCTAGCAATTCCTCTAACTGCAATGCTTTACGTATATCTACAGAACGGTATGATAACATACTAAAAAAAACAAAGATTATTACAATGTGACAAATAGTATTTAACAGTGTGACAAGCGTAACACACTTTATAACATCATGAAATGTCACATCTTCTCCGTTATGTAATCGTTCTAATTCGTAGCACATGTGCTTAAATAACAATCTATCTTTCTGCGGGTCCACCTCTAATCGTCCTTTCAACAGTCGAAGTATAAATTTCACCTAAGCACAATAGTTTATTATTCAGGATAGTTGTTCACACAGTACTGTGTACATTACTTACTCGTCTCACGGGTATCACACCACGCTGATGTATATCCACCACATTCCAAGTATTCTGAAAGTTACGTATATCCGCGTACGACAGCAGAGCATCTTCTTCATTCGAATAGAACAGGGAGAAGTTTTCCATAATAATAGCTACAAGAAAACACAGATATTGCATAATACAACGTAGTGCAACGGTGTGTGTGTGCGTATGCAAACACTAACCTACAAGTAAATTCAGTACAATATACGTGATAATCACATAAAATGTACAGAAATATACAAGTGAACCAGTGAAGTTACCACAGTCCGTTTCCCAGTAATTATCAGCCGGTGTACAGTACGGTGGTTGTACCATACAGTCGTGCATGATCTTATTCCAGTCTTCACCAGTGACAATACGGAACAACATTGCCACCCCAGTCACTGGAGACTCGAAATTCGCCCTTCTGAAATGTGTATAGGTAACAGCAGTATGTGTGGATAGCTAGATATGGGGCAGTGTTAACATATGTACATACCTGCCTATACCCTCACCGTACTTCACTGTACCGAATATAATAGTACCGGCCAGCGCATAGAAGAACACTAGCAAGAACATACCGAAAATAATGAAGAAGCTCTTACATACAGATACACCGACGGTTAGCATTAGCATCTTAAGCGTAGCATGTTTGCCGGTGATCGTAAAGAACCTTAGAACTACTACCATGAAACCGATAAAGTATGACAGATCGTTCTGTAAAACAACATATTATTATTTCAATTACTAACTGACATATAATACATACTACACATCATTTACTTTAAATGTTGAATGAATAAAGATCCACATTACACCCAGCACTGTAACTAATAAATCATATCTGTTCCTACGAGACTGCAAATACCCACGCGGAGTGAATGCTATATTTTTCATGACAACTTCAATAACAAACAACAGTGTGAGTATTGTGCCAATTGTCGCCAACATTTCCGTGTGTTCCTCCTCCTTATTCCACTAGAATTAAATAAAACAACATAGCATACGGTATCAAATGAAATATACTCGTAGTCATTACTTACAGATACACCTAACAGACTACTGTTAATCAATACCATTACTGCAACAAAACGTTTGAACTTAATATTCTGTGTAATATCATATATGAATGCTCTAAACTTTTTTCCATCTGGTCGAGGTGGTAGGTGTAAAGGTTGTGCGATTTTCAATCGTTTCTTTAAATCACACCTAGAATTCATTATAACTGAACATTAAATTATATAAACTGGCATTTATACGTACGTACCATCGACGCTGATCAACTGTCAATAATGCTGTTCCTTTATTCTCGGAATAATTTGCAATAACTACACCGACAAATAGTGTTAAACCGATCATACAACCGAGAAATATGTAGATATGAATGTATACAGCGTGTACCTGTAAACAATATTAGTTAAAATTCTGGAAAAGTGCAGTGTAGCTACTTTCAAAATGCTACAGCCCCCTCATGCAGCATACTCAGCAATAACATACATATATAGAATATATTATATTCTATTTAAAACATGCTACATTAATTATCATCCCTTAGATATATTTATTTATACAACTGTCTAATTAACAGTGTTTTATCTTGTTGAATATTTGCATGCTCTGATTGCTAGTTATGTATTTACTGATATATATAAAAAAAGAAACTTATTTTCATTCCTACACATACAAGTCTTAAATCAAATGAGTTCGCCCGTGTTTATTTATTATTTTTTTCGTTTAATGCGTTAATAACGTAAACTAATCAATCATTCCACAAACAAAATATTTACTTATAGAAATAATATAACTTCAGAAACAACAGGATACATTTAGACTGATACGGTAACACCTAAACTAAAATATTCACTATATATAATGTACATTTGTATATCTATATAACACCAACCAACAAGCATACATCAATTAAAATATCTAACATTTCACAGTGAACACTTGCGTACGCCCCGCGGCTTCTATATTTCAACAACAACAATAATAACAACAACAACAATGAATTATAACTGCAACAACATCAATATATTATGCAGGCGAAACATCGACATCGTTCCTACGATTCTGAAGAACTTACTGGTCCCAGTGCTTTAATTAGTACATCCCGTACATCTAGCCAACCTTTAAAAGAGAGAACCTCAAACAACGCCAACATAGCGTCGCCTATGTTGTCAAAGTTGAATCGACGCGGATTCGCCCTGAGTTCAATCAATCAATGTTAAACACATACAGAATTCGAAACAAAGTGTATGCGTGTCTCAAATAAATGCGTGTTCAAAAATAAGAGTTGTGTGTGTTTGTGCAAAAAAAAAAAACAAATAAATTATATACAGAGAAAATAACTGAATCAGGAACTCGGAACTGATGAAGTACCGTGTACGTGTACGTTCTGAATTCCTGATTGTGGGAATATTTGAAAACTTTAACATACCACACTCGAGGAACCAACATTGATGGGTATGATTCATTGTCACCTGGTTTTAGTTTCATCTTTGTGACAAACACCCGTCGCATAAATACGCCAACACAATCTTCACGTTTTGAAATCGTGGGATCATTACAGCGTGCCAGTCTGCCTCCGTACAGTTGTACCCCGTAACTTGCAAATATGAACATAAGTAGAATGAGTAATGTGGACACCTGTAATTGGATATATACTGAATATATATATATTCTGTTAGATTACAAGACACAGTGTAATTTAAGTGCATATGTACCAGTAATATTTCCTTGAACCCTCTACACAGTTCGTATACCACTTTGCTCATATGCGGAACCAGTGTGAAGATACGTAGCGGTCGCACACAGCGCAAAATCATGAGCAACTGGGCACCAGAATTCGGTGGCACATTACGTGGCATCCAACACAAGAACACCAAACTCACCTGTACACAAGTATTTACAGTATGGTACAAAAAGAAACGTATCAAATAGAATGAAACATTACTAGATAAATGAAAACATCTAGAACAGATGCCACGTCTTTGATGTACGCTTTCGGTGTGAAAAATAAACCATCGGCCAATATTTTCAACGCCAGTTCTAGACTCATAAATATTACAAATCCGTATTCGGCTATCTGAAGGGTTACGTTCTCCATCACCCGGTAGTTCGGTGTTTCAAACATCATGGAAATACAAGACAGCGTTGTCATTGTTATCATGACCCAATCCAAATACGTGACAAGGCCCAGAAAATTACTAAAAGTACATACAATATAAGCACAATATATGTACATAGTATAGAAGTGAACTGCACTGAATAGAATGGATACATACTGTAAACTCTTGTACTGTACTTTACGTTCCTTGCCAGTTAATGGATCCTTTAACCTGGCATCGTACCGAGCATATACTATCAGTTGACAACATTTGCGAAATTTGCTCTCCCGTGGCACAACAAATAATGGAGTATCAAAAAATGGATGGTTCTCTCTTAAATCTTCTTCTCTTTGATTTCTAAAAACACATGACATATACAGATATTGTACGTAGAGCCAATGTGCAGCAAGTGGATGCTTACCGACGCATCTCGGCTTGTTGTCGTTTGGCCTGTAATAGTTTAATGTCCAAGTCGTGAGGCCGTGCACGCGATGAGCTGACACGATTCATAGCGCCGATATCACCGTTCTCCATTAAATGTTCATAAGTCTGTTTCAGTTTTATAGAGCCACTACGTACACTGCGTCTTATAGACCTCGAACCAAATCTAGACATTGATTGAACAACACTTTGACATACAAGTGAATCATTCATTATGAAGACAGATGTTGCTTACTTCATACTGCTTACTGTTCCCTGAGGCTTCAAAGGACCCTTACTACCCGGAACGGGTATCATTGAAGAATCTCCCAGCATCAATCGTTGATTATTTGAATCACTATTTAATACCAACCAACTATTAATAAATCATTCTGCACATATGAGTGTCATTGCTTACTTTATAATATGCGATATGGCTGATTTGCGCAACTTCGTACTGACTGTCCTAACCTTTGGCAGATCATTCAAGATTTTCACTGGTTTCTGTTTGCGATACACAATCTTTGAATCGAATATCTCCTCACTGATTTTTTTCAATGCTCCCTCTGAATTATCATCGTCTTCCATTTCGTATACAAACTGTCGCATGAAACTTTCACGAACCTATTGCAACGTAGAGAATATTTCTAATATAATAAATACGAGTGGTTCTGTCATTGTATTTACACAAGCTAATACATAGGGATATGTGTATGTAATGTGTACTTACCTTTGGAAGATTGAAATCAGAAGGAACCTTATGTAATGTTGTCATCTGAGGACTATCAGGAAACTTCTCAAAAATACGTAGTCGAAATGGCAAAGTTTCCTTTATTTCTGCACTCTGTTCACGGAATTTTAACTGTTTTAACTTTTTAATATCTTCGTCCAACTCCAGATTGTCCAGGATTACAGCCACAAACAAGCTGAGCACAATCTAATCAAACAATCATTGAATGATCGATCAGTTGATCGTTCTTTGCTGATGGAATTGGACAATTGAACGCAAGTAAAAGAAACGTACCAGTGTGACAAACAAATGATACAGAATGAAGTACACCGCGACAAGAGGTGCCAGGGTGGGTCGAGTGCGCAGCATTGTCTCGTCCATGACCTCCACCCAAGCCTCCTGCGTTAATATTTGAAACATGGACATGAACGCCTCAGTGAAACTTTCAAACTTGGTGAAATCGCACATGAAACAGAACAACTGCATAGATATACTGGAGGAGATGATCAACAAGCACATAGTGAAGATAATCAGACTGCCCAACTTCTTGCCTGGTCCGAATATTTTATACACAAAGTCCTCAAGCAACGGCGATGCTTTAATTAAGCGAACGATTCTTAATACCTGCAAGAAAGATGGACTGCAATTACTGTTAAAACATAGTCCTGGCGAATTCACCTGGAAATAAGTGAAACCAGACATGTAGAAACTAGGAATCACGTGTATCGTTGTACCCACGGCAAGCAGAAGTTCAAATTTGTGGATAGAATGTTTGAAATAGCCACGCCAGCCGAGACACCAGATTTTAAAAATCGTCTCCAAATTTAGAAACACTGTGAACGCTACTTCGATATAGTAGTAATGCTCATAGAAATGTGTTCTCGGCTTCTCGTTGTGCTCAAAATGCATAGTTGCGGTGACAATACCATTCGCCAAAATCACTCCCATCACGAGCAGACGAAAGTGCGGTGACCGCAATATCACGTGACAGAACTCCGGCGCTAGTCCGCCATGTTTATTTTCGTCCAGTGTTATTAGCTTCCATCCTTTGTCATCTCCTGTTAGAATCTAAGAAATTTCTCATAGTACAGGCCACCCGTGTCACACAACTGTATTGTTCATAGCTAAATAAGTGCACAGTGCGTTGTTGGAGTTGTTCGAAAATTACCTGTGAAGCAGAGCTGTTTTGTATGTGTCCCCGGACGCCCCACATCTGCTGAAATTGCACTCGAATTTCATTAAATGTTTCGGTAATAACAGCAATGAATACGTTCTTCACTAGCCAGGCGAGGAAAAATATCATTGTACTGAAATATAATGCGGCTCGCCAGCCAGGCAGCGAATCAATGGCACGGTACATAATAAATACCCAACCTTCCTGCGAGGCGGCTTGGTATACCGTGAAGAAACTAGTCACTGCAAATATATACTGTGATGGCGTATTTTAACACAAAATTACATAGAATATACAAACAGAATTCATCAAATCCATTGAAACCCATGATGTACCGTGACAGCTCCAGTTTCATACACTTCATACCGGTCGGACACTGGTACCCAGAATTGGGATCCAGAGAACAGAATGTATCAGGAATAGCAAGACTGTTAATTGTGATCACTCTGTAAATCCAGTACCATTCAGTAAAATAATAATAGATTTAGATAGATTTACTTGTACACATACTTCGGATCTGTCGTATTTAGAACACAATGGTTTTTCAATTCTCCAAAAAACTGTACACCCAGTAAACCATACAACGACATGAAGAATAGGAAAAACAGTGTCACATTATAGATTTGCTGACTTGAACGTCTGAAATGAAATGTGAATAGTCGGCAGGTCAATATTATTATTCACTCGTGTGTTACGCATAAATATATGCTTACTTGAATATTTGATTAATTCGAGATTTCGGCATGGAGAACTTGAGGAATACTCTTAGAAATCGTATCATAATTAAGGGCCGTGGTGCTCGCAGGATTGATAAGTAACTGAATCGGGGCACAATACATACAATTTCGAATATTTGCAGAATGACTGACACCCACAGGAAAAATACCATACTAGCGTCAAACTGGCACCAATGATCCTTCAGATATGGCACCTCTCCCTGGCGTATAAGATATGTAACATTCCTCTAGTATTAGTTATGAAACAGTTATTACATACCCGCAGTATACCCCGTATATGCATCTTGGCAATCATTTCTGCAGTAAATAAGAGTGTAACAATTAAATCAAAACTGAATGTCAAATACTGTAACGGGGGGATTTTCTCAAACGTTTTAGGAGTGTTACAACTTACTGATGCCAAACTAATCAACGCACAGAATCGCATTAATCTTCTAACCCATCGCTGTAATAGGAAGCAAGCGTCATTATCACTGAGTAAATGCATGATTACCAATATACTTTATTACCTTATTTACCCATTCAATATCAGCACTTTCATTAAAAGCCTCTTCGGGCCCATAGTCAGCTAATATAGGCTCCCCTTTCAAGCTCTGCTTGCGTCCTAGCATCATATTCTTCATTTTGATTATTGTTTTTAATAATATTATCTTTATTTATTTATTTATATTTACTACATTGTTACATATTTACAAGAATTTTATTACGAATTTTTTAGGTAAAGGCTTTAAATTCATGATGTTATAATGCATGTCACTGATTGGTGCAAATAAAAAATATGCACAGTACTTGTTGACAAGCAAATCTTTTTGTCTCACAGATCTTCATGTAACTGACGTATAACATATACCATATGGCGGTGTATTACACACGCAGGTGCAAGGTCGCTAATCAATAAAGTTCTATATGTCAATAAAGTGAACTAAATACCATAGTTGCAATAGACCAGTTAAAGATGACGTCACAAGGCCATTAAAGGGATTGTCGAATGGCACACAAAGCGTTTTGCCATATGACTTAATGTATAGTATTTATTGAAAAATTTAAAATTGAAGCTTACTTTTAGCTTGGAAAAATTTTTTACGTTATTTTGAACCATCTATCAGGTATGTATGGCATTGAAATTAACATTTTCATGGTTTTAATACTGTATTTTTGTGTATATTCATTGACAGGTCATACCCGATATATGTATCGTTGTGGGTTCTGGAAATACATAATATTTCATTTTTTCGTTTCCTGATGGGTCAAAAATTATGCTCTTAAGAAAGATATGAACGAATTGTATAAAACAGAAGTGTTAGCTGCGATTAATCAAGCAAATCTGAATGATACCTACATAACCTATGAAAAATTTGGCTGCAAGCATTGTTATCAAGTATATACTGTAGTAAAGAGGAAATGTGATTTGAATGAACGTATCAGTGCAAGAAAGAAAACATTCATATGGTGTCTGTTTATTAGAATTTAACAATACAAAAATATTGTCACATAATCTTATGCAAGTATGACTAGTACATGGTGGATGCAATAAAGTGTAAATAAGTATATTTAATTTTCTGAAGTTTACTACAGAAGCCACGACAATGGAATCATTTGAAACTGTGTATACATATACCATATTTTGTACAGGTCTAATGCATGTTATACAATTGTGTTGAAGTTTTATAACCGTAAATGTAATTTGGCTTATTTCGCTTACTATAAATGATTTGTACTCCAATAACAGGCGTTCTTGTGCAAACTGATGTATAAATGGACAAACTAATTAATTAGTTTAATGATTTAAATTTCACAAACTTTAAAATATGTGATTTAACTGCAAAATTAAATATCATTTCATTGACGTTCGAAAATAATGATGATGTATTACAGTGATTTCAATTTTAAATTGTTCATTGTTTTTCAGTTTACGGAATGATTTCTATCACGTCATTGTAATAATAAAAATATAATTATTATAAAATTCTGGTACAATGCAGTCTTTTGAATTTCCTAATTGCAAATAACTTCTAATCAGTTTTCTTCATCACAATACAACTAAAACAAATGAGCATAACAATAATAAATAAACACATATATAAATAATTAACTTCCTACCTTAACTATTCGTTACTCCCATACGTACCTGTCCGAAGGTTCAATTATATCAGAAAAAAATTATTCTGTTACACAGGGCATCATAACAAATATATTTTTAAACAGAAATATTAACCTAGTCGCTTATGGAAAAACGCAATGTGTGCCATTCGATAGTTTGCGATGACGTCATGTGGTCACGTGTTCTTAACTGGTCTATTGTAATAATTGAAACTACAAATTAAATGTATTACGTTGGTAATACGTTTAAAAGTGAACCATTTCGAGTAGTAATCCAACCTAAATTTACTGAAAAATAACAAAAGAATTGACAACAAAGTCAAAAATGGGTATCATGTATGGGTACGCCGGTAATTGTTTTAATCATACAGTAGGTACTACCAGCATTTGAAGCATGTTACACTATTTCTTGTATTGTTACACTAATTTCAGATTGAACAACATTTTGAATGAAACTAAGTAGAATTGTGCATAACCATGGCTGTTATGCACAGGGCCCTTTTTACATGGTTTATATTTCTAGTGTTCCTAGTATTATTATGCCTCAGATTAGAAGCTAGGACTCACTGGAACTGGTTTATTATATTTTTGCCTATGTGGGTGTATGATTCAATTTTACTCATTTATGTTATGTTCCATTTAATATCACATTGTAAACATGGTGTTGAGCATATCCGGAGTTCACTACATAAAAATATTCTATATGTGTGTACAATAGTGCTGAAAATGACTGCTCAAATAGTGATCTGTTTGAAACTGGAATATCCGGCACTTAATATTACTGTTTATCATATGTTAATTCCTGTATGGCTACTATTACCTGTAATTGTAACTGACGTATTTGTAATGTTATTTAAATATAGTAATTATTAAAAAAGTTATGTGAATTTTTTTATAAGCAAATTTATGGAAGACAGTGTGTTCCGTGTTACAACAAAGTTGTCATACAAACACGCTTGATATCCATAGTTATTATATTGCATACATTATGATATTAAAAGGATGGAGGTATACAGCGTTTATTGGAGGCATTGTAGGCACTATAGGATTAGCATTGTATCCAATAATTATATCTCCTATGATTAATCCTGATCAATATAGTAAGTATAACCTCAAAAGTTGTCGTTATACTGTGCATTGCTTTTCAAATAAAACAAAACGTTAAAGAACTTGTGCTATTTAACAAATCTTACCTGTTAACATGAAACATTGGTATTTTTCCTTCTGTGATTATGAACATAACCTCTATTTTTACAGAGCAAATTCAGAAAGAAACTCGTAAAGGAATACGACAAGAAGATATTCAGCCAGGAAGTATGCACATTAATAGATATATGTACATAGAAAATTAAATAATATTATTTATTTAATTAATTTACAGATATGAAGGTTTGGAGCGATCCATTTGAAAGAAAAAAGTAAAAAAATAAATATTTTTTAGTTATATTACAATTATTTTTACATGTAGATTACACGTATTTAATATCAATTAAATAAAAACAAATATATGTATATAATGTGTTACTATTTTATATAAAATATTATCACGAAGAATATAACATATTCACATAATGGTAATGGAAAATATGTCTTAGCATTGTTGGGAACAGTGAACAATTGCATTAAAATAAATATAATAGTATATAAAGTTATACATATAAAACAATGCAATATTTACTGTTCGTCTTGTAAGTAGGTACGTATGTACAACACGTGTGTATATTACAGTTTTACAATTATTCATCATCATCGCACACATCTAGGAAAACGTCAAACGCTTCACGGTTGCAATTACCATCCGCGTTGAATACATATTTGTGAAAAGTTCCATCGAGGCAAATAGCTGAAACCGTTATACCGTATGTATAATAACATTGTTGGTAAGTGACAAATGTATAGTAGTAGTAGTAGCAGTAGCAGCAGTAACAGATATATGTCATAACCGTGAACTTACCTATAACCGACTTATTCGAGCCGAATGCACAAATGCACGCACACTCTGGAGGAACCGTGAATGTAGCTAGTGCCCACTGCGAATCCCCATAATTACCAAGTATTCCCATCTTTGAGAATCTGTGCAAATGTATTCACACAATGAAATGAAATGTCTAGAAGAATAGACAGGAATCACTTACGTTGAACGACGATTCAGATGAGTATCTTTCAATGCAAATGTATGTATTGTTCCTTTATCACTGGAACAGCAAAGGAATTCTGAATCTCGACTGAAATTTATGCTGTAAATGTAGTACAGAATTAGTTTACAGTAGTCAATGCTGATATGAGTAACTATACCAGTACAATGTGGCTGTATCAGATCCTCGACGCAACTCAACAAACAATGTTTTCTTTAACGTATCCCACACTCGTATAAGAGTACCTTTGTTGGAAGCTGTAGCCACCAAGGTGCCTTGTTGATTCAATGCGAGACAAGCCAGTTCACCCTGGTGAGCATTAATAGAGCTCGGGGCACTTGACATTCCCATTTCTGTGTTCGATAAATCCTACATTAACCAGTAACACTGCTTGAACTGATGCGCTTCATAAATATCATATAAGACATTGTTTACCACAAGCTGTATGCTCCCTAATTTGTGACCAGGAAACACAAGTAACTGTCGTTCAGCGGACGCAAGAGGGCTCAGTTCGCACAGTCCTCTAGGATTGTCTCGAGTCTCTAAAGAGAACAACCGCTGAGTTGGTGTTGGAAATGAAAACACATGGATCTGTCTCATTAGAGCAACAACCATTCTGAAATAGATATATTACATTCACAGTTCCACAAACATGTAAATGTTGAAAGTACACTTACTTGTCTTTTCGAAGACGGACAGCTCGTACAGATGACGAAAATGTCAATTCCAAAATAAATTTTTTTGCTGAATCATCGTAAATTAACACAGTATTATCGGCAAATTTGGGGCGAGACCCTCCTGATATTATAGCTAATAAATTCGATCTTTGTAACATTTCACACTGTGTAACGCTGCCCATTAATTCTAAATCTAAAATAAATAAAAATAAAATACGTAACAATAACTGATATATCAACATTAAATCCACAAATGAAATACCATAATGCGCCTTTTCAACTAATGGGTCTACATTGTAGATTCTTAATCCACTCTCCATGCAACATGTGAAACATCCTGTGAAAAAGCATTCTCTACAAATTCAGACTCGAAAACAAGATGATTAATACAAACCTTGATCTTGATTGAATTTTAAACTAATAACTCCTCTTTCACTGTTCATGATTTCAGGGAGCTTCATTTATACGTATCATTTATAAAACACTACAAAAAATTCTGTTTAAGTAATGCACATTTTAATAAAAATGCGTCATATAACCTTTTCGCATGTTGACAATAATACACAACGCATTTCACTTCCTCAAGTAGGCAGAAACATGTCGAAAACAAAGAACAGCTGATGTACAGTTACGTTTACACATCAGCATACAATGCCTAGCGGTAGCGATGCGAAACTGAATTTACCGCTCCAAGCATAAATTTACAGCAGCGTGTATGCAACCACATTATTATATTAGGAAAACAATCGGACAAGGTGATATATAGGTAAATTAACTATACACATATATTATACGTACGTACTTACTGTATATTTAAACATATTATTCATCCGATATAATAAATTATTTGTTCAGTGGGAGAAAAATACATAACTGTACATTAGTATAGTTACATATTATCACTAGACATACTAAAATATGATATATTGTTTAAAATAAATATACTTATTAAATATATGTAAGTATTTGTAGTCATTTTGTATAAATGTGGACATAATAAATATAATCAAAACAACAAAATTAATACTGAAATTAAATGTAAAACAATATATATTTATAATTGATAATGAATTAGATGGTTAATCCAACACTAACATCAAAATATTTTACTACTGTCGTTTAAACTTGGTTTGAAATCATTGGGATCGATATCAGTTGATGCCGAAGCTAATGGATTTATGCTTTGACGTCTCATTGCTTCCTGGATAACAGGATTGATGCTGTCCTGTAATTGAATGCTCATTGAACAATAACTGTGAACGTATGTTTACTTGATACTTACTCTGCGATTGTTATATTCAAAGTCTGGTTTATCTTCTATTCCAATTAAATCTGAACTACCACTGCCTTGACTGTTGTCATTTTAGAAGAAAAGATTTGTGTATAAATACAAGAATGGTTCAGTTATTTAGTTAAGTAATTACCTGATTGTATCGTATTGTTCAGCTGTCTTTAGGTCTTCATTCCAGACTGGATTCGCTTCGATTGCATGTTTATTAGTTCCAGGTGCATTTGTTCCAATACGATTTAAATCTGATTTTGTGGATCCAAATTCAGTGGTAGTCATAGCTTCTAAACGGGTCTTCAAACTGAAAATCGTAGTTCGTATAAATATGATATGATTTCAGTGAATGTTCTAAACAAAGACACTAGCTAACCTGCGTGTACGAATTATTAAGGCGACAAACAGTATAATACAGAGCGTGCCCAAAACAACAGATACAACAATTAATAAAGTTTGAAGTAATTCTATTGAGTCTTTCGTTTGATCTGGTGTAGTATTTGGAATATCGCTAAAATTGAGACCATGTTCTCTGAATCTGTTGCGTAGTGTTTGAGCTGTATATATATTACCGACTTTCCTGTAATATACATTTGTTTCATTCAGTTAGTTCTGTGAGTATTGTTTTAAACAAGTAATGAATACATACGAGGTAATAACACTTTTTTCGACTGGTTCGTTACGTTCTTCGTCAATGAAATGTGCCATTACATTTGTCTCGTCAGCTATGGCTTGACCAGATGACTCTACCTTATTATCAATTTCATCGATTGTGCATTTGTATTCCAACTGATTGCTAAACACAGCTTCAATCTGAAAAATAACATATACTCCACGTTCACTTAGCACTTTCACAATAATGTACATTACTGACTTACATATTCTTTTTCATCTAGTACCATTTGTTTAGTATTTTTAAATTCGAAAACAATTCGGTTGTTGTCGGCAATAATGTATATTTTTACTTGGGCTTTATCTTGATGGTTTATATCGTTAGCTGTATGTTAGACAAAGTTACAACTATTAATTTGTGTTCATTTCATGTGTTACACGTTCATCATTACTTACGCATGGAATCCTTTACTAATACGTCAAATGTGAAGAAACCTGTCATTTCTGAGACAGGTTGAAATTTATTATAAATATTCGTTCCTTTTATTTTAAACGCACTGTTCTTTATGTTTTCCAAACTGGAATCCGATACTTTTATAGTTTCCTCCAAAATTTCAAATGTCAATTGTCCTTCATCTATTGTATCTGGATCAGTAGCCTAACAATGCATGGAAGTAAATAGTACCATAGTACGTACATATCATAATCTATCAGGGTTCACTTACATTTAGGGTGACAACAATCCTACCCGGCTTATCTGTGGCAGTCAAACTTCCCGAGTAGAAATGCTTTTCGAAAGCTGGCGGATTGTCATTCTCATCCTCAACCTGTGAAGCAATTATACATATCGTTAGTATATGTGTGTTGTACAAGGAAGTCGAAGTATGTGCATGTATATACCTGTACTGTTAGTTTCAGTGGAATAGCATTCGGTACGGGTATGCCTGGTGGCGGAGGACTTTCGTAGTTTGTCGCTGTAATTTCTAAATGATGAATATCCACATTTTCTCTGTCCAGCGCTTTGATAACACAAATCTCCGGATTCTTTTCGTTTGCAGCATTTATACTAAAATTGCCTTCCTCTAAAAACAGTACAGCATTACAGTATACGGTGTCATCGAAAACTTTGAGAGATCAAAATGAACATATACCATTTCCTCTTGTTATGTGGTAGTAGATTGTAAAAATACAGCTACTAATTAAATCGCATTTGTAATCCTTTGCCGCTGGAATCGATCGGCATTCTTCTGTATTTTCAAGGAAGGATACTTCTTTTTCAATAATGTCAAATAACGGCATTTCATCGCGCGAGGTGAAAAACACTTTAAAATTGATTTCAACATCTTTGTTCGCAGTACCATCCTTGGCATCGTGGAAGGCTTTCATTTTCAACTAAACAATCAAACACTCACATTATCGATTCGGAAATATGTACGTATATTCGAATGTCTGACTACTAACGAATGAATAACTAGAATTGCTCTTACAGAATATGGCAGATTGGGAACTGGTTTCTCGATGAGTTGAAGTTGGGCTTTGCTAATGTCTGGTAAAAGTTCCAATTTAAATATTTTGGAATCTGGCGAGTCGATAAGCTGGAATGACATTTTAAATTTGCCACCCTGATTGTCATCAGCTTCAAAATCGGGTAGACTTCTAGACTCTAGTGTAATTAAAGAATGATCGAGTTCTTGATCCTGAAAAAACAGTCCAGATGAAGCACACATTTACAACAGAATACTTAATGAAACTGTACTATATGTATATAATTGTTTACATACAATTTCATTTCATTGACTGATTTTGCGATTTTACCTTATCCAATATAAGAGTTTCTCCGTCTGTTGGTATCAAAATTGAAGGATTTTTATAGTTGTAAGGTTCTATTTGGATGACATAAAATTTCTCATTGTATCTGTGCCCTTCACCTTGATCTGTTGCCTAAAATATAAAACCATACTATTTTATCAATATCACATTCACAATACTGTCCATTGTAATTTGCAAATACATTTACAAGTAAACGTATTTAGATTTGATTTATTTCAGTAAACATTGACAATTTTAACTTCAAACTAATATGTACAACTGTGTGTTATTATTCTTAAAGAAAATGTAACACTATACATTTAAGACTGTTATATAGAAAACCATTATGATAATGTATGTGATCTTACTCTAATTGCCACTGTGAATTCACCGTAAAATCCTTTTAAAGGTTTTGCCGTTTTAAGTACTCCATAATGGGTACAATCTGCATCATTTTTTACTTTCGTTTCGATAGTAAATATGTCTGTGTCCGTTATTAAATTACCATTCGGATCGGTTGTGTTTTGAATTGAATAATGAATTTCTGTATTTTCCGTACATGGTTCGTCTTTATCAGTTGCATGAATTTCACTAATGCTCTTGTCCTGCGTAATGGGAATATTGTATATTGTATATTTGTATAATCAATAATATGATAATATGATTAGAAAATATGAATAGTATAGTAGTAAAAACAATACCTTTGGATCATTTTCAGACAGACTCGGTATATTTGCTTCTTGCAATATTGGATCTTTGTTATTAATATCAGTTACAATTACTGTAAATGATATGGTATCATTTTTATGGCTATCACCTGAAAATTATTCAAATGTTCGAATGATTCATTCTTTCATCTAAATTTGTAAAAAACTTGGTAACGTTGTAAGGTTCTATGTTGTGATTATGTATTTGTTCTATATATAATATTCAATATGACGATACTGTTGGAAATTACCTTGTCGACCGTAATTATCTTCGAGAATAACAAATATTTCGTGTTTTGACTCTCCGTCATCTCTGTCTAAATTTGCTGTCTCTAACACCGACACCTCGCCGCTAATCTTATCAACATAAAATAAATCTCGCAGTTTTGGATTACCCACGGTGTTCAAATAGTATGTCACATTATTATTTGGCGCTGCGAAAGAAATTACATAGTTCAGTTGTAATCTTGATGGAAATATGTGTACCTTCCTATTAACTTACAGTCTCTATCTTCATCGTAACCATTAATTCTTTGTATAAAATGATTTTTTGTTTCTTCAGGAATCTTAATGTTTGTGTCTAGCGGCTCTTTTAATTTAGGAGTTTTGTTATTGATATCGATAATTTCAATTTGTATCTATAAGAAGAGGAAAATATTATGTATGTTATTCGTTCATTCATTTTACAAATATCGAATAGTAGGTACAACAGATGTAATTAGTGCACAGAATGGTGTAATGAATGTTATATTACATCTAAAGGTGTTTCTTTTTCTCCGTCACTTGCTGTAACTTTGTAATTTAAATAGTATCTTTTCGGAATATCAGCATCAATTTTGTCCGGTCCTCCTATCCTCAGATCTCCTTTTTTTGGGTCAATTTTCACTAGACCCTTTGGTACATCTTGATCTAATTCCCTGACAGTACAGATTCATTACATTTGAACATTCTGTTCATTATCGAATATGATTGAATATGGAAAAGTTCCGACTTACTTGAGTGAATATGTAATATTATTAAATTTCGGACCATCACGATCTGTAGCTAAAATTGTGGCAATCAGCGTGTTCTCGTCGCCCATTTCATTTACTCTTTTAACAGATTTAATAGATTCATCGGTGAATATTGGCCAGTTATCGTTCACATCAATGATACTCACTGTCAGTGTGACTGTAATGGTTGTATTATTTGTAAAACATGTGCAATTACCATTATACCACTGATCTACAATTACCTATGTCTGTATCACTATTCACCGTCTGATTTTTATCTACTACCTTTACAGACAGATGAATGACTTCGAACTCTTCATAATCTAGTTTCTCTTTTTCTAAAACGGTAAGAGTTGCTTTAGCTGATCCTGTACCCATTTCAGATTTAATTTCAAACACACTGAAATATAAATCAAACATGCATATAAGCGTACTGTTAGTAATGATTATTATTCAGTGAAAACTCATATGTAAAAATATACTTTTCAAATTTATCTTGATCCACTCTTCCTCCTTGTTTCGTTGCCCATGTTGCGTCCCAATCGATAGAAAATTCTAAATACGCAGTCGTATCCGGATCTTTTGCTATAATGTCCTTAGTCACCGGGGTGCCGGTTGGTTCATTTTCCTTTATTTCAGGCGTTTTATTTGGCTGTCAAGGAAGGAAACTTTATAAAGATACAGTGTCACTGTAATCTTTAATAATTATATGTATATTCTATGTATATCATTATATGGATGAATGATGTACAGCACATGTAACTTACTAATGTTATTTTTGGCGTTTCATCGTTCACATCTAAAACGTTGATAGTAATCTGTGTGGTTACTGTATGATATTGACCAGTGCCATCATCCAAATTGTCTTGTGCCTCAACCTGTTAAAGCGCACATTCTCTTAGTTACCTAATTAAAATGATGCATAATTGAGATTTATACCTGAATATAAACTACGGTCTGTTTTTCATAATCGAAACTATTATCCTGGAGTGTCTCGATTAAACCCGATGTCTTATCGATGCTATATAGATTTTTCAGTGAATCAATACTAAAACTGTATCTGCAAGATAACATAATTTTCTACAATTAAACATAAATTTGTTCTTATTGCATTATGGTTTTATTCTTTCAATATGGATAATAATAATTGTAAAAAACAATAATCTTACGTAACATAGTCGTCAGAATCGTTGTCCTCTGCGTGTACAGTAATAATTTCTTTGTTGGCACCTATAGTTTCATTTACAGACGCGCTAAGCGGTTCCACGAATTCTGGTATTTTGTTGTTCATATTTCTTACCGTTATACTAACGACACTTTCGTCTGTATTTACTGAATCATCAGATTGAATCTAAGTATATATTATGAAGAAAATAAATAAAAGGAATATCATCCATTATAGAATCCCGTATTAACTCGAATATAAGTAACTTGCATTTCTTCAACTAATATTACTTCCTAACTTTAACTGTATCATAAACATTTAACTGACCCATAAAGAATAGATTTGTTCTGATTCTGTTGCTGGTCGCCTTATGTTCGAGTTTTTTTACGGTAAATAAAGTAATTACTGTAAAGTCGAATTGGTGACAGTCAGGTGATTCTTCGTAGTCCAACATATCGGGTTTTATGATAGATATTGTAAAATTCCATTTCTGATAGCCATTTGTGGGAATAATTTGAAATGCCTCATGACACTTGGCATCGTCAGCACTAAGAAGTTTCACGTCATATTGTGCATTTGGACCCTAATTTATAAGAATTATTAGCTTACTTTAAAGTTCTTCGTCGTTATGTACTTACTATATCAATATCATTAATTTCGAAAGTTTGCTCTAAATATCCTGTATCTGTCTCTTTGATTTCTTGCTTATAGATTTTTGGTAGAATTAGAGGTTTTTGATCATTGACGTCCAATATTATAAAAGTAACAGTTATATTGGTCGTGTAATGTTCTTCGTTGTTTTCATATGCTTCTAAGACACATGTTACAATATCATTTTGAAGATTAGCGGTATCACGATCTATGTAAGCAACGTTAATTATGCCACGGCCTTTATCATTCCGTTCAATCGTTATATTAACACCTACAATACATAATAGATAGATTAGTCTTATTCCGTTTTATTTACCATACCATTAATCATTTCATTACATACATTCTTTTTCATTTGCAATGTTATAACCAATTTCCGCATTTAGTGTATCTCCATCTTCGGCGTAAACTTCAAATTGCTACATAAGGTAATATGAAATGTCAGTAAATCTAATATGCTATGTAGTACTCTAATAGACAATAATACAAGAATATATGTAGTATCTGTTTTCTATCTGACCTGTGAAGATTTTTCTTCAAATGATTTGGTAGCAAAATAAGTTCTCCACACTGGTGGTTGATCATTCACATCTTCCACTTTGATTATCACTGAAGCGTTGCCAACATTGTCTCCACTATCCTGGTATAAGATACACATGATTATTTGAGAATATCAGCGAATTTATTGCTTCAGCACTTGTCACTGAACATACATTTATGTGAAAAAATATCACAGCACAACATTTATTTCATCAGAATAGTAATATTATTATTGGCAATACATAATCATAATACGTAGTAATAATAAAAGAATATTTTAATATTCAATAAGTTATTCGATGCTTTTTGTTCAGCATCAATTTTTTGTTCTATTTCTGCGACATTGGGAAAATCGTAATCATATATTAGAAATATAAATAAGTACTCAAAAATCTATACATACCTTTGCATGTAATGTGAAGGAATATATCGAAATTGTTTCAAAATCTAGCTCTTGTAGTAATTTTAATTTTGCCATAGCCTTTGTATTAGTATTAGCTGGGTCCGCTTTATCAATATATACTTCGAAAATTTGCATATAATCCTAGAGAAAATATATAATTAATAACAATAAAATACATACGGGGGTCGTGGAAAATTCTACTAATCTCACATCTCCTATCTGATCAGCATCCTTAATTAAATAAGTACACGTTACATCTTCTACCTCGATGGTATTTTCCTTAAAAATTGTTTGCATAAACATATGATTTTGTGTTTTAAATTTCATACTTACTGGTATAAAACATTCACGTTCGTTTACAGTTATTACTGGTGGATTATCATCTATATCCCTAAGGTTAATTTGAACATGTAGTGTGTCGTCGTCAGCTATTACAGAGAATAGGTAAGTCTGGTGATCTGGATTTTCATAATCTTGTTTATTTGCTACAATCAGTTTCCATTTCTTTTCAGGATCCTGCTCGATTTTTGCTCCTAACAGAGCAATATTTCCAGCAAGGAAATTTGAAATCGAAGGTTGTTCTGTGGCTGCAGATTATATGACTTTATTATACATATGCGATATTAATTACTGCAGGAATAATTACCGGTTATATAGGCAATTGTATATGGTGGTTCAATTTCTTCATCCATTTTCAGCATCAACTTTCCTGTTCCATCAATACTGCAGTCCCAGGGGTTGTCTTTCTCGGGACTTTCAGCACATTCGAATGATGCTAAAGAAGTTTATTTATGATAAATTAGTTTACATGGGAATGTATATAATTTTCTGTTATTCAGGATAGTATAAAATTTCTTTGATACTAAAAATAACTACATTACACTTGTACCATACCAGCCATTTATATAGTGAATTTAAGTCAAATTGTATTATTTTTATTTGTATGTTACCGGATTGACTTTTATGTTAGATATTACTGCTTCTAGAGATAATATTAGTAAAAAAATGTATTTACATTTTTTTGATACATTATGTGTCCCATTTTATAATTGTATATCTGTTTGAACAACAATTAAAAATTATTATCGGGTATTATATTTTGTAAAATGTAGATTCCACATTGTAGAATATGATGTATGATGAGAAAATTAAGCATTCTAAAACATGTGTTATCCGCCATTATATAATAATTTCACTATGAAACATACCTGCGTTTAGCAGACCGACATTTAGGAGTAGAATTAATAATAATCCCACTCCCATTGTTTACGGTATCTGAAAATGACAGAACTTTAGATAAATATCAACATATTTTAGTCAAGTGTTAATGTTATCAGTAAAATTCATATGTTTATGTATATACCTATTTAATATGAAACTAATACAATATAGGTAGAAAAGAAATTCGATTAGGCTATTATTGTTCGTTTTGTCACAATCAATTATAGTTGATATGATCTTAAATGTATTGCTATCGTTGAACACCTTCCATAAAAATAATAATATTTTTTTTAGAATATCTCTCAGTACATGGTGTAAGTAAAACTGTACATATATATGTACTATATTAGTTTCCGTGACCGAATTTAAAAATAATATCATATTAACAATTATACGTATATTAGATACGAACTACGCATTATTAATTAATTTAAAACAATTAAAAATAATTGCGGAATTCATACAACATGCAAATTGGCATTAGATTTTTTCGTTATTTTATTGTCAAAAGTCATAAGAGTATATTATCAATCAAAAGTTATTTTAATTTGAAATATTTTAAACTTGAATGAAACGAAAATAATATATAGAGTATATCTCGCGAAACGATAAAGTTGTAGTAAATTGATTGTAATATGAACACGTTTAAAATGGTTAAGAATATTAACAACAAACAAAGAAAGATTTTTAGAGAATATCACTTGTAATGTGTTAAATGTACATACTTGTAAATAGTCAACTATTATTTGGAAATGACACTAGCACTAAACAACACGATTCAGTTCACGAACACTGGTTACACAAGTGTTTCTATAATGTTTTAATACACTGGCCAATCAATGTTTCTTATCTGACTAATGATATGTGACAGATAATATTGATAACACTGAATGTACCTGTATGTATATAATTTTCAGTCGCACAGAGTGTACAGGTCAAATATTTAATTATCCGAAGCAAATTAATCAGTTTGGAAAATGCCAATATCTGTATTAGTGAAATGTTCAATGAACTGCAAAATTTAAACAATTTTCTTTTAATGCGCAAAAATATTTTTTCGTTTATAGATAAGGTATCGGCACCATTTTTGAAAAAAAAGATATCAACAATATCTGCATGATCAGTACTTTTTTACATGGCAACCTTTCGAATCTATTGTTGAATTGAATTAATTTTCTTATCTAAAACAATTTTGTCTGATAAATTGATTGCTAACATGACTAATGGCTCGCAATACAAAACCTTTGGATAGAAGCATTTTACATTATATTCTGATGTGAGAGTATTATATCTGAAAAATTTCGTTTTCCATTTAAGAGAAAGGTAGAAAGTGAACATCAGTTAGACGAAACGGATTTTGTGAATTACATCTTTATCTTCAATAGAGATAACAAATTGCGAAAATGAATTGAGTCATGATTATTTTAGTGTATGATTTTTATTTGATTCTTTTCGGTTTTGCACTTTGCATTCTAGACACGGTCATGTACTCCAATGTGAATGAATGATCGTGATGAATGTTTAAACTAAAACATGAAATCATCCAGCAATGTAATATTACGGACATCATATGAACATTTCGAAATATAAAATGAATGGACACATTATTATTCAGATATATGTACATAAATATAACATAGGAAATGTTCATCATGAATATCGAGACTGTTTTGTTTGTGAATAATATTTCTCGGTTATATGCAAACTGTTTAATTGAAATATTAAGATATGTTTAAGAATGAATCCGAGGTAATATGCTGTAGAGTTACATATATACACACACACTGACACAGAGACATAATTAATTAAGAAACAAAGAGGAAAGATAGGAAGTCTCTTCTTTACGAAATTCGTTATACCATTCATGGTTAGAAGGAAGAGCAGTGTAAAGTCCATTCGTCCATTCCATAACGTATCGCATAAATAACAATTCAGAGTTTGTACGAAAGCGTGAATATGTGTGTATGTGTTATATGTTTATTACTGTAATCGGATATACATGAGGCCAGAGCGCAGAGGTCATGGGTCACCTTAACATCCCGGAGCAACAACGATTCTGTGAAAACAGTCGTGTTCTTTACGTGATTCCAATCTGTCATCAGACAACTACCGGAATAATTAGTGAGTACCTAAAATTATACATACTAATTTCATACTGCTGCATCTTACCTTATCTGATCAGTAACCTGAAAACGGTCATGTTTTTATAGGAAGTACTTCTGTTGTTAATAATTCATGTACATAGTCTATATAAAGTAAACTTAGAAAAAGAACTTGTCCACCAATCATATTTTAGTGTAATCGAACATTAGATTATTTTGAAAATTAAAATAATTGTAAGAACTAAACGTGTTAGTTAGATATATTCTAGAACAGAAATTAATGAAAAAAAAAATATATGATTGTTTGCACAGATATATAGATTGTGATTCAATCTATTTATCTGTTGCTGGTTTTATTCTATAAGTAGCATAGTGTACATTCGATTTTATTTTATCACTAGTAACTTGCTAGTGAATTTACAATGAGACACTCGTAAAATTTTCATTTATTTTAGTCAGGTAACTAGAAGGATGTGGTTGCATGTTGTATTGTGTACGTAATATTATCTGCCAAATAAATAGTTAATTTTTTTTCCCTTTTTT